>JANPWX010018661.1:0-14899 GCA_024734555.1 Trochalopteron elliotii | reverse complement strand
GCTGTCCCCATCATCCCTGGGTGGTGGCAGTGGCCATCACAGCTGTCCTGCTGTCCCCAAGTGATGGCAGTGGCCATCATGACTGTCCCCATCATCCCTGAGTGGTGGCAGTGGCCATCACAGCTGTCCCTGTCCTGCTGTCCCTGGATGGTGGCAGTGGCTGTCCCCATCATCCCTGGGTGGTGGCAGTGATCATCACAGCTGTCCTGCTGTCCCCAAGTGGTGGCAGTGACCGTCACAGCTGTCCCCTGTGGGCGCAGGTTTGGAACACGGTGGAGAAAAGTGACATTGGCTGCACGCCGGGCAGTGGCCGGGACAACATCGGGGTCTTCACGGACGCCGGCCTGAGCCTGGCCACCAACGTCCAGCTGACCACGCCCCAGCGCTCAGGTAGGACCCGCGGGGACACCTGTGGTGGCACCTTGGGGACACGGGGGTGGCACCTTGGGGAACATGGGGGTGGCACCTTGGGGACAGCGGTGGTGGCACCTCGGGGACATGGGGGTGACACCTCAGGGATGTGGCACCTTGGGGATGGGGTGGGTGACAGGGGATGGAGGAGGTGACATCTCAGGGATGAGGAAGGTGACACTTTGGGCATGTGGCACCTTGGGACGGAGGAGGTGACATTTCAGGGATGGGGGAGATGGCACTTCAAGCATGTGGCACTTCAGGGACAGGGGAGGTGACACCTTGGGAGTGGGGAGGTGACATTTAGGAATGGGAGAGGTGACAGGGGTGAGAGAGGTGACACTGTAGGGATGTGATGACACCTAGAGGACGGTGATGGTGACACCTCCAGGATGTGACATTCCAAGTGTGTGGCAGTGTGACACCTCAGGGACAGGGGAGGTGACATTCTGGGCATGTGACACCTTGGGCATGGGGCAGGTGACAGGGGATGGTGGAGGAGGTGACAGCTTGGGGATGGGAGAGGTGACACTTCAAGCATGTGACACCTCAGGGACAGAGGAGGTGACATTTAGGGATGGGTGAGGTGACATCTCAAGGATGGAGGAGGTGACACTTCAAGCGTGTGGCACCTCAGGGACGGGGGAGGTGACACCTTGGGGATGGGAGAGGTGATATCTCAGGGATGGGAGAGGTGACATTTAGGGGGATGGGGATGGTGACATCTCAGGGATGTGACATTTCAGGCCTGGGCAAGGGTGACACCTCAGCGACAGGGGAGGTGACACCTCAGGGACAGGGGAGGTGACACCTCAGGGATGGGGCGGTGACCCTGAACTTTGGGATGTGGCACCAGGGACACGGTGGGGTCCTGACCAGTGTCCCCTCTATCCCCAGAGCTCCTGTGTCCCCAGCCTGCCAAACGCAAGCGCCGCTCGCTGGCCCTCGCCGAGTACAAGGGCACCAAGGGTAGGTGGCACTGCCCTGTCCCTTGTCCCCAGGAGCACCAGAGTGTCCCACACCCCTGAGGTCCCCATTCCCAAGAGCCACCAAAGTGTCCCACACCCCCAAGAGACACCAGAGTGTCCCATGTCCCTGAGGGCCACCAGAGTGTCCTGTGTCCCACCTCAATGGGGGACCAGAGTCCCATGTCCCTGAGAACCACCACAGCGTCCCACGTCCCTGACCCACCAGTGTCCCACATCCCTGAGAGCCACCAGAGTGTCCCATGACCCTGAGGGCCACCGGAGTGTCCTGTGTCCCAGTCAATACCAGTGTCCCGTGTCTCAAAGGCCACCAGTGTCCCACATCCCTGAGGGTCACTGGAGTGTCCTGTGTCCCAGTCAATACCAGTATTCCATGTCACTGAGGGCCACCAGAGTGTCCTATGTCCCAAAGACCACCAGAGTGTCCCACATCTCTGAGACCCACCAGAGTGTCCCATGTCCCAGTCAATACCAGTGTCCCATGTCTCAAAGGCCACCAGTGTCCCATGTCCCAAAGACCAACAGAATGTCCCACACCCTCAAGAGCCATCAGTGTCCTACACCCCCAAGAGCCACCACCGTGTCCCATGTCCCTGAGAGCCACCAGAGTGCCCATATCCCAGTCAATACCAGTGTCCCATGACCCTGAGGGCCACCAAGAGTGTCCCACATCCCTGAGAGCCACCAGAGTGTCCCATGTCCCAGTTAATACTGTTTTCCTTTATCTCTGAGAGCCATCAAGAGTGTCCTGTGTCCCAGTCAAATACCGGTGTCCCATGACCCTGAGGACCACCAGAGTGTCCCATGACCCTGAGAGCCACCAGAGTGTCCCATGTCCCAGTCAATACCAGTGTCCCATGTCTCAAAGGCCACCAGTGTCCCATGTCCCTGAGGGCCACTGGAGTGTCCTGTGTCTCAGTCAATACCAGTGTTCCATGTCCCTGAGGGCCACCAGAGTGCCCCATGTGTCTGAGAGCCACCAGTATCCCATGTCCCAAGAACCACCAAAGTATCCCACACCCCCAAGGTCCCCACTCCCGAGAGCCACCAGTGTCCCATGTCCCTGAGGGAGACCAGTGTCCCATGACCCTGAGAGCCACCAGAGTGTCCTGTGTCCCACTCAACACTGGTGTCCTTTGTCCCTGAGAGCCACCAGAGTGTCCCATGTCCTTGAGGGAGACCAGACTGTTCCACATCCCTGAGGGCCACCAGAGTGTCCCACACCCCCGAGGTTCCCATTCCATAAAGCCACCAGAATGTCCCACACCCCCAAGAGCCACCAGAGTGATCCACATCCCTGACAGCCACCAGAATGTCCCATGTCCCTGAGGTCCTCATTCCCAAGAGCCACCAGAGTGTCCCACACCCCCGAGAGCCACCCTCATGTCCCACACGTGTCCCGCTGTCTGGCAGCGGCCGAGTACTCGGACAAGCTGGAGCGGAGGTGCTGCCAGGACGGGATGAAGGAGAACCCGATGGGGCACAGCTGTGAGCAGAGGAGCGGGTACATCCAGGAGGGCGACGCCTGCGTCCGCGCCTTCCTCGACTGCTGCCGATACATCAAGGCCAAGCGCGACCAGCAGAACGTGTCCCCCAGCACCGGCCTGGCCAGAAGCAAGTGTTGGGTCATGGTGGGGTGGGAGAAGGTTCGGGGAGGTTGGGGGAAGCTCGGGTGGAGCTTGGGTGAAGGTTGGGAGGGTTTTGGGTGGGTTTTGGGGAACCTCAGGTGAAGTTGAAGCGGTTTTATTGAGCAAAGTTTGAGTGGAAGTCAGGTATTCCTTGGTGAAGGTCAGATGAACCTTGGGTGTCCCTTGGGTGTTCCTTGGGTATTCTTTGGGTGCTCCTTGGACTTTCCTTGGACTTTTTTTGGACTTTCCTTGGGTGAAGGTCAGGTGAACCTCAGGCACTCCTGGGGTGTTCCTCAGGTGGAGCTTGGGAGAAGGTTGGGGGTGTCATAGGTGGGTTTTGTGTGTTCCTTGGAGAACCTCAGGTGAAGTTGAGGCATTTTTCTTGAGCAAAGTTTGGGTGAAGGTTGAATGTTCCTTCGGCGTTCATTGGTGAAGGTTAGGAGAACCTTGGGTGTCCCTTGGGTGTTTCTTGGGTGTTCCTTGGAAGTTCCTTGGATATTTCTTGGGGCGAGGTCAGGTGAACCTCAGGCACTCCTGGGGTGTTCCTCAGGTGGAGCTTGGGTGAAGGTTGGGAGTGTCTTGGGTGGGGTTTGGTGAAGCTCAGGTGAAGTTGAGGTGTTTTTATTGAGCGAAGTTTGGGTGGAGGTCAGGTGTTCCTTGGTGAAGGTCAGGTGTTCCTTGGACTTTCCTTGGGGCAAGGTCAGGTGAACCTCAGGCACTCCTGGGGTGTTCCTCAGGTGGAACTTGGCTCTTCCTTTGGTGTTCTTTGGTGAAGGTCAGGTGAACTTTGGATGTTCCTTGGGTGTTCCTTGGGTGTTCCTTGGGTGTTCCTTGGGTGTTCCTCAGGTGAACCTTGGGTGTTCCTTGGGTGTTCCTTGGACTTTCCTTGGGTGAAGCTCAGGTGAACCCCAGGTGTTCCTTGGGTGCTCCTCAGATGGAGCTTGGGAGGGTCTTGGGTGGGTTTTGGGTGTTCCTTGGTGAACCTCAGGTGAAGTTGANTTGGGTGGGTTTTGGGTGTTCCTTGGTGAACCTCAGGTGAAGTTGAGTTATTTCTATTGAGCAAAGCTCAGGTGAAGGTTGGATGTTCCTTGGGTGTTCGTTGGGTGCTCCTTGGGCATTCCTTGGACTTTCCTTGGACTTTCCTTGGGTTAAGCTCAGGTGAACCTCAGGTGTTCCTTGGGCGTCCCTCAGGTGGAGCTTGGGAATGTCCTGGGTGGGTTTTGGGTCAAGGTCAGGTGACCCTCGGGCATTCCTTGGACAACCCTTGGATGAACATTGAGAAACGCTTGAGTGGCAGTTGGGTGACATTACTCGGGCAAGACAAGGGGTGGCACTGGGGTGGCACTTGGGTGACACTGGAGTGACACTGGTTGACACCGAGGTGACACCTGTGGCACCGGGGTGACAGTGGTGGCGCTGGGGTGACACTAAGATGACACTGGGGTGACACTGGGTGACACTGGTGGCGCTGAGGTGACACTGTGTGACACCGGTGTGACACTGGGGTGACACTGGGGTTACAGTGGTGGCGCTGGGGTGACAGTGGTGGCGCTGGGGTGACACTGTGTGACACTGGTGTGACACTGGGGTGACACTGGGGTTACACTAAGATGACACTGGGGTGACACTGGGGTTACACTAAGATGACACTGGGGTGACACTGGGTGACACTGGTGGTGCTGAGGTGACACTGGGATGACACTGAATGACACTGAGTGACAGTGGGTGACACTGGTGGTGCCGGGGTGACAATGGGTGGCACTGGGGTGACACTGTGTGACACTGGGGTGACACTGGGGTGACACTGGGTGTCACTGGGGTTACACTGGGTGACACTGGGGTTACACTGGGTGTCACTGGGAGACAGCAGGGTGACACGGGGTGACACTGTCACCAGGGTTACTCTGGGTGACACTGGGGTTACACCGGAGTTACACTAAGATGACACTGAGGTGACACCGGGGTGACACTGGTGGCGACGGGATGACAAGGGTGACATTGGGGTGACACTGGGGTGGCACTGGGTGACACTGGGGTGACACTGGGTGTCACCAGGGTTAGACTGGGTGACACTGGGTGACACTGGATGACACTGGGGTGACACTGGGTGACACTGGGTGACACTGAATGACACCGGTGGCGCCAGGGTGACAATGGGTGGTGCCATGGTGACACTGTGTGACACTGGGGTGACACTGGGGTAACACTGGGATTACACTTGGTGACACCGGGGTGACACCAGGGTGACACTGGTGGCACTGGGGTGACACTGGGGTGACATTGAGGTGACACCGGTGGCACCAGGGTGACGCTGGGGTGGCACCAAGATGACACTAGGGTGACACTAGTGGCGCCGGGGTGACACAGGTGACACTGGGGTGACACCAGGGTGACACTGGGGTGACAATGGGTGACACTGGGGTTACACTGGGTGATGGGGGTGACACTGGGTGACACCGGGGTGACACTGGTGGCACCAGGGTGACACCGGGGTGACACTGAGTGACACTGGTGGTGCCGGGGTGACACTGCGGTTACACTGGGGTGACACGGGTGACACTGGGTGACACCGGGGTGACACTGGTGGCGCTGGGGTGATACCGGCTCCGCTCAGGGCTTGCAGCCATGGGTCCACGTTCGAGGGGACCGATGCCACCACCACCCCCAGGCCAGGAGGAGGATGACCTCTTCTCGCCCGACTCCGACATCGTCTCCAGGAGCCTCTTCCCCGAGAGCTGGATGTGGCAGGTGGAGCAGCTGAACGAGCCACCCAACGAGCTGGGGTGAGCCTGGGGACCTCCTCTGTCACCCCCCTGTCACCCCGTCACCCCATGGCCATGGTCACCCTGTCACCCTGACACCCCACGGCCATGGTCACCCTGTCCCCATCCAGCTCGGACATCTCTGGGGACCAGGGAAGTCCCATGGTGGGTCTGGGACATCTGTGGGGACCAGGCCAGGCTGGGGTGAGCCTGGGGACCTCCTGTGCCACCACGCTGACACTGACACCCCACGGCCATGGTCATCCTGTCACCCTGACACCCCATGGCCATGGTCACCCTGTCCCCGTCCAGCTCGGACAGCTCCATCTAGCTCAGACATCTCTGGGGACCAGGAAGGTTCCACTGTGGTTCTGGAACACTTTTGGGCACCAGGGAGGTCCCACTGTGGATCTGGGATATCTCTGGGAACCAGACCAGGCTGGGGTGAGCCTGGGGACCTCCTGTGCCACCACCCTGACACTGACACCTCACGGCCATGGTCACCCTGTCCCTGTCCAGCTCGGACATCTCCATCCCGCTCGGACATCTCTGGAGATTAGGGAGATCCCACTGTGGGTCTGGGACATCTTTGGGGAGAGGAGAGGTCCCACTGTGGGTCTGGGATATCTCTGGGGACCAGGGAAGTTGAGCTGTGGGCTTGGGACACCTGTGGGCACCAGGGAAGTCCAGCTGTGGACCTGGGACATCTTTGGGGACCAGGGAGGTCCCACCGTGGGTCTGGGACATCTTTGGCGACCACAGAAGTTTCATTGTGGATGTGGGACATCTTTGGGCACCAGGAAGGTCCAGCTGTGGGTCTGGGGACATCTTTGGGGTCCAGGGAGGTCCCACTGTGGTTCTGGAGCACTTTTGGGCACCAGGAAGGTCCAGCTGTGGGTCTGGGATATCTTTGGGGACCAGGGAGGTCCCACTGTGGATTTGGGACCTCTCTGGAGACCAGAGAAGACCCGCAGTGACACCCCCTGAGCCTGTCCTGGGGTGGGCTGTGACCCCCCTGGTCACTTGTTGGTCACTCGTTGGTCACTCGTTGGTCACTTCTTGGTCACTCCTGTCCCCTCCAGGGTCTCGGCCAAGACACTGCCCGTGTACCTGAAGGACTCCATCACCACCTGGGAGGTCCTGGCAGTCAGCCTGTCCCCCTCCAAAGGTACGGGGTCATGGGGGACCAGGGGGGCCCTGGGGTCAGCAGAATGTCCCCAAATCTTCTGGGGAGTCCCCAAGACCTGAAGGATCCCCTAAAGCCTGGAGGGGTTTGTTGGGATTTGAGGGATCCCAAAAAAATCTGAGGGGGAGGTGCCCCAAAGCTGGGTGGCCATCCTTGGGATTTGAGGGGTCTCCTTGGGACTTGAGGGATCTCAGAAACTTTGGGAGAATTCCTTGGGATTAGAGGGATCTCCTGAACTTGGGAGGGCTCTGTGGGGTTTGATGGATCCCCTAAAACTTGGGAAGACTCCTTGGATCTTGGGGAATCTCCCAAACCATGAGAGGATCCCACAGTTCTTGATAGATTTCCCTAAACCTTGGAAGGATCCCACAGTTCTTGGTGGATCTCCTAAACCTTGGGAGGAGTCCATGGGACTTGAGGGACCTCCTAAAATTTGGGATTCAAGGGATTTCCTAAACCTTGGGAGGATCCCAAAGTTCTTGATGGCTTCCCTAAACCTTGAGAAGACTTTGGGGTCTTGATGGATCTCCTAAACCTTGGGTGGATCCCACAGTTTTTGACAGATCCTCTAAACCTTGAGAAGACTCTTTGGGTTTGATGGATCTCCTAAACCTTGGGAGGACTCTGTGGGTCTTGATGGATCTCCTAAACCTTGGGAAGATCCCACAGTTCTCCATGGATCCACTAAAGCTTGGGAGGATCCCACAGTTCTTGATGGATCCCCTAAACCTCGGAAAGACTCTGTGGTCTTGATGGATCCCCCAAACCCTGGGAGGATCCCACAATCCTTGATAGATCCCCTAAACCCTGGGAGGATCCCACAGCTCTTGATGGATCCCCTAAACCCTGGGAGGATCCCACAGCTCTTGATGGATCCCTTAAACCTTGGGAAGATCCATGACAGATCCCCTAACCCTCCTGAGGCCTCCCTTTACTCCCGGGCACCTCCGAAGGCCTCGGGACCACCTTGGGGACACTTGATGCGTCCTGCCAACCCCAAACCCACCCCATGGCCTGTCCCCGCTGTGTCCCCAGGGCTGTGCGTGGCCGACCCCTACGAGATCACAGTGATGAAGGACTTCTTCATCGACCTGCGCCTGCCCTACTCGGTGGTGAGGAACGAGCAGGTGGAGATCCGCGCCATCCTCTACAACTACTGGCTGCACGACATCACGGTCAGTCGGGGACGGATTTTGGGGACACGGTGACCTCGCTGCGACCCCCCCAAGGTGTGACCCCGCCTCACCTGTCCCCGCCCAGGTGCGCGTGGAGCTGGTGCACAACCCCGACCTGTGCAGCCCGTCCACGGCCAAGCAGCGCTACCAGCAGGTGCTGAGGATGAAGGCCGAGTCCTCGCGCACCGTGTCCTTCGTCATCGTCCCCCTCAAGCTGGGCCTGCTGGACATCGAGGTCAAGGCCGCCGTCCGCAACCAGTACGTGGGGGACGGCGTCAAGAAGAAGCTCCGGGTGGTGGTGAGTGACCACGGCGGTGGTGTCACCTCTGTTGGTGAGATGTCACCAGCACGGTGATGTCACTGTGTCCTCCTTCAGGGGGTGGGTGGCCATGGTGACATCCCTGTGTCCACCTCCATGTGTCCCCCTTCAGTGGGTGGGTGGCCACAGTGATGTCACTGTGTCCATCTTCAGTGGGTGGGTGGCCACAGTGACATCCTCAGGTCCACCTTCAGTGGGTGGGTGGCCACAGTGACGTCATCAGGTCCACCTTCAGTGGGTGGGTGGCCACAGTGACATCCTGGTGGCACTGGTAGACATCAGGGTGGACAGAAAGGGACCTGGTGGTACTGATGGACAGCAGGCTGGGATCTGGTGACACTGATGGACATGAGGCTGGGTGGTGGCACTGATGGACGTCAGGCTGGATGGTGGCATTGATGGACAGCAGGGTGGACAGAAAGGGACCTGGTGACACTGATGGATGTCAGACTAGGACCTGGTGGCACTGATGGACAGCAGGCTGGGTGGACAGTGGCCAGGCAGAAAAGGGACCTGGTGGCACTGATAGACGTCAGGCTGGGTGGTGGCACTGATGGACACCAGGCTCAACATTGGCAAGGCAGAAAGGGACCTGATGACACTGATGGACATCAGGCTGGGACCTGGTGGCACTGATGGACAGCAGGGTGGACAGAAAGGGACCTGGTGACACTGATGGACAGCAGGGTGGACAGTGGCCCGGCAGAAAAGAGACCTGGTGGCCCTGATGGACAGGTCAGGATGGCCAAGTGTGGCCTCCTGGCCTTGTCCCAGTGTGTCACTGGGGTGTCACTGGTTTATACTGGGAGGGGTTGGGGTGGGGAGGAGCCCAGCCCCGCCCTCAGTGGGTCTCTTCCCCACAGCCCGAGGGGATGAGGCTGGAGAAGACGGTGAAGATCGTGGAGCTGGACCCGCAGAACAAGGGAGTCAGTGAGTGACATCTGTGGGGACAGGAGAGGTCCCAGGGTGGGCCTGGGGACATCTCTGGGGACAGGAGAGGTCCCACTGTGGGCCTGGGGACATCTCTGGGGACAGGAGAGGTCCCAGGGTGGGTCTGGGACATCTCTGGGGACCAGGAAAGTCCAGCTGTGGGTTTGGGACATCTCTGGGGACAGGAGAGGCCCCAGGGTGCGTTTGGGGACATCTTTGGGGACACGAGAACTCCCACTCTGGCTTGGGGACATCTTTGGGGACCAGAAAAGTCCCACTGTGGGTTTGGGACACCTTTGGGGACCAAGGAGACCCCCCGAGGTCAGGTTTGGGACAACTTTGAGGACAAGGGACACCCCACCACAGAACTGAGGCACCCCATGGGTGAAGGGACATCCCGGTGTGGCCCGAGAAGGTCTGGAGGGACAAGGGACACCCCGGTGTGGGGTGGGGCTGGGTCACCTCGGGGCTGAGCCCTTTGAGGGGGACATGGAGAGGACTTGGGGGTGACCCAGGCCCACCCCACCCCACAGACGGGGTGCAGGAGGAGCGGGTGAAGGCCGCCGACCTCTCCGACATCGTCCCCGACACTGAGTCCGAGACCAAAGTCAGCATCCAGGGTGAGCTGGGAGGGGACACCTGGGGACACCTGGGGACACTTGGGGGCAACCCGGGTGGGACATCGTGGATGGGACATCCTGGCTGGAACAACTTGGATGGGACAAACCTGGGTGGGACATCCTGGGTGGGACAAACCTGAGTGGGACATCCTGGGTGGGACAACCCTGGGTGGGACAACCCTGGGTGGGACAAACTTGGGTGGGACAAACCTGGGTGGGGACAACCTGGGTGGGGACAACCTGGGTGGGGACAACCTGGGTGGGACAACCTGGGTGGGACATCCTGGGTGGGATAACGTGAGTGGGACAACCCATGTGGGACAACCCAGCTGAGACAACCTGGGTGGGACATCCTGGTGGGACACTGGGGTGGGACATCCTGGGTGGGACAAACTTGGGTGGGACAAACCTGGGTGGGACAACCTGGGTGGGACACTGGGGTGAGACATCCTGGGTGGGACATGAGGGTGGAACAAACCTGGGTGGGACATCAGGGTGGGACAATCTGGGTGGGACATTGGGGTGGGACAAACCTGGGTGGGACATCCTGGTGGGACAAACTGGGTGGGACACCCAAGTGGGACAACCCAGATGGGACATCCTGGGGTGTGACACGTCCCTTTCTGCCCCAGGTAACCCGGTGTCCATCATCGTGGAGAAGTCCATCGACGGGGACAAGCTGAAGCACCTGATTGTGACCCCGTCGGGCTGCGGGGAGCAGAACATGATTGGCCTGACCCCCACGGTCATCGCCGTCCACTACCTGGACCAGACCCAGCAGTGGGAGAACTTCGGCGTGGACCGACGGGCCGGGGCCATCGAGATCATCAAGAAAGGTGGGAACGGCCCCAAAGGGTCCAAAAAGTGGTGGGAATGGACCCAAAAGTGGTGGGAACTGCCCCAAAAGGAGCAAAGTAGTAGTAATGTCCCCAAAANGGGAATGGCTCCAAAAGTGGTGGGAATGGCCCTAAAAGGAGCAGGAACAGCCCCAAAAGGAGCAGAAGCATCCCCAAAAGGAGTGGGAATGGCCCCAAAATGAGCAGGAGCCGTTCCTTTTGGAAGTGGTGGGAATGGCCCCAAAAGTGGTGGGAACTGACCCAAAAGTGGTGGGAACTGCCCCAAAAGTGGTGGGAATGTCCTCAAAAGTGGTGGGAACTGCCCCAAAAGGAGCGAAGTGGTGGTAATGTCCCCAGAAGTGGTGGAAACTGCTCCAAAAGTGGTGGGAACATCCCCAAAAGCGGTGGGAGCGTCCCCAAAATGGTGGGAACGTCCCTCGTCGTCATCTCTGGGGTCACAAAACGTCCCTGCCATCCGAGGTGGTCTCCAAAGGAGACCTGGGTTGGGTGATGCCGGTTTGGGGTTTCCAGAGTTACTGGTTTGCACTGGGATGGGCTCCAGGGTGGGTTGGTGGCCTGAGGGTTCCTCAGCTTGGGCGGGTGCTCTTGGTGTTGACCAGTGGTTTGGAGGACACTGGTGGCCTGAAGCCACCACTGGACCTTGGGTGTCCCTTGGGTGTTTTTTGGGTGTTCTTTGGGTGTCCCTTGAGTGTCCTTTGGGTGTCCTTGGGTGTAATTTGGGTGTCCCTTGGGTGAAGTTTGGGTGTCCATTGGGTGTCCCCTGGACACCCCTTGTGCTGGCCAATGGTTGGAGGACATTGGTGGCCTGAGGCCACCACTGACCACCCCACGGGTTGTCCTACGGTTTGAGGACACTGGTGGCCTTAAGCCACGGCTGACCACCCCTCGTGTTGACCAGTGGCCATCTCCTCACAGGTTACGCCCAGCAGCTGGCCTTCCGCAAGCCCGACAGCTCCTACGCCGCCTTCGTCAACCGCCCCGCCAGCACCTGGTGAGGGTCCCACCACCACCACCACGGCCACACCCAGACCAGGTGACACGACGCTCAGGTGTCCCCGTCCCCAGGTTGACCGCCTACGTGGTGAAGGTGTTCGCCATGGCCAGGAAGCTGACGGACATCGAGCACGGCGAGATCTGCGGGCCCGTCAAGTGGCTCATCCTCAACAGGCAGAAGCCGGACGGTGTCTTCCAGGAGGACGCGCCCGTCATCCATAAGGAGATGGTGGTAGGGGGACACCTCAGCACAGTCACCGATGGTGGATGAGGACTGGGGGGCCTTGGGTGGAGGTGGGGTGAAGGGTGGGAGTTTTTGTGGGGGTTTGGGGTGAAGGTCTGGTGGACTTTGGGTGTCCTTTGGGTGTTCCTTCCATGAAGGTCAGGAGAAGGTCAGGTATTCTTTGGATGTCCCTTGGGTTTCCTTTGGGTGTTACTTGGGTGTTCTTTGAGTGTCCCTTGGGTGTCCCTTGGGTGTTCTTTGGGTGTCCCTTGGATGTCCCTTGGGTGTCCGTTGGGAGTCCCTTAAGTGAAGTTTGAGTGTCCCTTGGGTGACCCTTGGGTGAAGTTTGAGTGTCCCTTGGGTGTCCCTTGGGTGTCCCTTGGGTGTCCCTTGGGTGTTCTTTAGATGTCCCTTGAGTGTCCCTTGGGTGAAGCTTGGGTGTCCCTTGGGTGTCCCCTTGGGTGTCCCTCAGACCGGTCAAGGATGGACGTTTGGAACAATCTGCTGGGGAATCCCTGATCAGATCTCACTGGGAAAACCCCCATCCCAAGTTTTTTTCCCTCATTTTTCCCCCGCAGGGAGGTTACCACGGCGCCGAGCCTGAGGTGTCCCTCACCGCCTTCGTCCTCATCGCCCTGGAGGAGGCACGAGACGTCTGCAACGACCACGTCAACGTGAGTGACCCCACGCGGGGACATTCCCGAGGTGGCCACACCCTCACAGAAGCCACCTGAGATCCCAAATTTCCCCGTCCTTCCTTCCCAGAGCTTGCAGGAGAGCATCAACAAAGCCGCCGGGTTCCTGACCCGGCGCTACGAGCAGCTGGCCCGGCCCTACACGGTGGCCCTGGCGTCCTACGCGCTGGCCCTGACCGGCAAGCTCAAGAGCGAGAAGGTCCTCATGAAGAAGTCCAAAGGTGACACCTCAACAGGGGGGTCAAATTTGGGGTGAAAGGAGGTGGTTTTGGGGTCTTCATGAGGTTCTCCAAAGATGACGCCGCAACAGGGGTCAAAATTGGGGTCAGGAAAAGTGGTTTTGGGGTCTTCGTAAGGTTCTCCAAAGGTGGTGCCTCAACAGGGGTCAAAATTGGGGTCAGGAATTTGGTTTGGAATATTTTGGAATTTGGTCAAAGTTGGGGGCAGGTTTTGGGGTCTTTATGAGATTCTCCAAAGGTGATGCCTCAATAGGGGTCAAAATCGGGGTCAGGAAAAGGGGTTTTGGTGTCTTTCTGAAGTTCTCCAAAGGTGACACCAAACATGGGGTGGAAATTGGGGCAGGGGGAGGTAGCTTCACCTGGGGGATCCAATTTGAGGTGAAAGGAGGTGGGTTTGGGTCTTCATGAGGTTCTCCAAAGGTGATGCCTCAACAGGGGTCAAATTTGGGGTCAGGAAAAGTGGTTTGGGTCTTCGTGAGGTTCTCCAAAGGTGACACCTCATCTTGGGGTGGAAAGGGTTGGAATTTGGGGTTAGGGGAGGCAGTTTGGGGTCCTTCTGAGGTTCTCAATGATGAGACTTCACCTTGGGGTCGGAAGGGTTGGAATTTGGGGTCATTTGAGGCAGTTTTGGGTTCTCCAGAAGCATTTTTGGATCCTCCTGAGATGACACCTCCCTCGGGGTTGGAATCTGGGGTCAGGGGAGGCAGTTTTGGGTTCTCCAGAAGCCGTTTTTGGATCCTCCTGAGATGACGACTCACCCGGGGCTGGAATTTGGGGTCAGTGGAGGCAGTTTTGGGTTCTCCCGAGGTTCTCAGAAGTGACACCTCAGTTTGGTGTGGAAAGGGCTGGAAGCTGGGGTCAGGGGAGGTGGTTTTGGGTTCTCCTGAGGTTCTCCAGAATTGAATCCTCACCTGGGGCTGTAATTTGGGGTCATTGGAGGTGATTTTGGGTCCTCCAGAAGCGTTTTTGGACCCTCCTGAGATGACACCTCCCCCGAGGTTGGAATTTGGGCTTAGTGAAGGCGGTTTTGGGTTCTCCAGAAGCGCTTTTGGATCCTCCTGAGATGACACTTCACCCAGGGTTGGAATCTGGGGTCATTGGAGGCAGTTTCGGGTCCTCCAGATGCATTTTTAGACCCTCCTGAGATGACACTTCACCCAGGGCTGGAATTTGGGCTCAGTGAAGGCAGCTTTGGGTTCTCCTGAGGTTCTCCAGAATGGAATCCTCACCCAGGGTTGGAATTTGGGGTCATTGGAGGCAGTTTTGGGTTCTCCAGAAGCTGTTTTTGGATCCTCCTGAGATGACACCTTCCCTGGGGCCGTCATTCAGGACCAGGCTGAGGTGGCCCTGGGTGGTCCCTGGTGGGCTGAGGGTTGTCCCCCGCTTGTCCCCACAGGCGGGGCCAGCTGGGAGGAGCACAACGCCCGCACCTACAACATCGAGGGCACGTCCTACGCGCTGCTGGCGCTGGTGCAGATGAAGAAGTCGGAGCTGGCGGGGCCGGTGGTCCGCTGGCTGGCCCAGCAGAACTACTACGGAGGGGGCTACGGCTCCACCCAGGTGGGACGGGGGACAGCCCTGGGGACAGCCCTGGGGACAGCTCGGGGGACAGCTGGTGGCCACAGGGGTGACGGGGATGGGGGTGGTCATTTTGAGGACATTTTTGGTGGCACGGGAGATCAAAGGGCGCTGGGAAGCGTTTGGGGGTGCTGCGGGTGATGTCGCCAAGATGTGGTGACAACGGTGTCACCTCAGGCCACCAGGGCCACCCAGGAGCACTTGTGGGCTCTCTACCAATGTCTCCAAGCCCTGGTGACACTGGTGTCCCCTCAGGCCACCCAGGAGTAGTTTTGGCCTCTCCACCCAGTGTCCCCA
>JANPWX010018657.1:0-23559 GCA_024734555.1 Trochalopteron elliotii | reverse complement strand
TAGTGCATCGGAGTTTTGAAGCTCCGGCGGCCGCGTGCTCCTCCCGAGCCCTTGGGCAGCGGCGGCGGCAGCTTCCTGAGCCGGAGACAATGCTGCTGCGTCACCCACATGCGGTTCCCAGCAATGCTTTGCAACGGGAAGATGGCAGAAAAAAAAAAAGGGAGCGAGGGAGCGGAGGGCAGAGCCGCGCTGCTGCAGCGCCGGGAGGGGCCGGGACGGCGGGGATTGGCGCAGGGTCCGGGCGGCGCTGCCCACCGGCCTCCCCGGGATCCCTCCCTCCCTCCGCCGCAGCAACCCGAGAGGCCGGGGCCGGGCTCCCCGGGGCCGGGCAGAGCGTGGCCGAGAGCCCTTACCCCGTCCCGCTCAGGCCCAGCCTCCCCGGCGCCTTTCTTTTGTCTGCTCCCAGGCGGGTTTGGGACACAGCAGAGACCCCGCTGGAGGCAGCGGCGCTTTGGAATGTAAGCAAGGGTCATCCCCCTTGCAGCTGCCCCCAGGGTCTGCACCCCCCGACCTGGAGGGACAAACATCCCGCCAGCCAAGTTTGGGAGCAGCCACATTCCCAAAGGCACCGGGGACCAAGCCGCTAGAGGGGGACAGATCCATAGCGGGCGATCAAGGTGTCCCCAAGCAATCCCAGCCCGCCGAGACGCCCCCCAGCTACACACCGCAATTAAAATGGAGGAAACTCCTGAAATAAAGCCAAACAGTGCAGGGGAGCAGCGGCTGCTCCCACATCTGATGCATCCAAAGCATCTGCAGGCAACTCCAGCTTTGTGTTTCCAGGAAGCCAGTCGCACACCAACCTGGCTCCAGACTGTCACCAACTGTGCCACCAGTGATGCTCTCAGGCCCCTGGCACGGGCTCTCTGACCCACAGGCAGGAGTGTGACCAGTGCTGCCATCCCACCATGGGAACCCTTCCTGGCACAGCTCACAGGCCACCCTGAAGTTCCTCACCCATCTCTGAGGATACCATCCCCATTCCTCACCAAATTCTCTCTCTGCCCATTGCCCAGTCAGGCAGTGAGCAATGCCACACCAGAGGTTTGGAGGTGAGGTCCTGGAGACAGGATCAGCACTTCTCTTGTTCCTACAATCCTTGGTGCTCCAACAGCTCCACGCAGAGCACAGATATAACCTGTTTATGCCAGGCCACAAGGGCCTGGCTTCAGACCTGCTGTCAGCTGCCTCATGACCATCCTCCTGTCAAATCCAGTCATGGAAACCAGCACACCACAGAGGGGTCAGAAAGTATGGATGGAAGCAGCCAAAAGACAACAGGATACCTCAGAAATTCCCTGTTTGTCAATGATCCTTCCAACGACCCCCACCACACTCAGAATTTTGAGACAATTCCTGCCACAGAGCTAACATTGTCACATCCAAAGTGTCACATCCCGCCACATGATGCTCCAGGCTGAACTCGTGATAGGATACATATTTTTCCATGTGACCCAACAGATAGACACCCTGAAATCCTGGTAACTTCACAAGAGGCTGTGGGAAAAGGCAGCATTTTCCTGGCTCCTGGTGTGCCTGGGGACACTGGATAGCAGGGGGTGGCACTGGATGGGCAGATCAAGGTGCCAGGCCTGCAAGCCTGGATGAGAAAACGCCATGTTCTGACCTGGGGAGCACAGAGCAAAGTGCAGCTTGCTTCTCCAGCTTGGCCAGATCCCAGCCTCACCAGTAACCTTACCTGGTGACAAAAGGGCAAAAGTACCTGCTGCAGACTGGTGGTCCCAGTTAGAAGTTTTAGCTAGAAAATGCCCTTCTCAGGCTTTATGAGCCAACCTCTACTGGCCACTTCCATCACCTCTGTGGAAAATGAGTTTTGAAAGCAGAACTTTGCTGTGGTTGGACAAACGTGTCCCACTTTCCCCAGCCACTGCACGCTGTGAGTAAAGATCTTGATGCCCTGAGGATGCCAGTCCTAAGGGACTGAGTCCTGCAGCTCAGGATGCTTCCAAACCTCCAAGGACAGCCAGCTTTAAGGAGCAAATCCTAAGGGAAGTTGTCTGGGACCACAAAGGCTGTTCCCCACAACTCATCTGCGAGTTGGACACAGGGGTGGCTGGGTGGGTCCAAACCACAGGCACACCTTTACGACCTCCAAAACATGAACAAATTCTTTGATCAGGTCTCAAACTCCAACTGAACACCAATAACCTTTAAGGATCTGCCTTCAAAATGCCCCAAACACCAGCCTCCTTTTCTGAGTCCAAGGGTGAAACACAGCCCACAGTTCAGGTTCCTCCAGAGCACCATACAGGGCTCAGAAACACACAAGTCACACTCTCAAAGGCCACAGCACACACAGGATGCCTGAAAAGCCACAGAAAACCAGAAATTCAGCCCCTAACAGCACCTAGACTCTTTCAGCTAAGACCCTGGGACCTCGGAGCTGCACCTTTTGCTCTAAACACAGCAGATCTCTGAATTTACCCAAACAATTCACAAAAAAAAAAAATCAGCAGAGAGCACTTGGAAATAAAAACAATGGCAAAGACAAGGACACATGCATGGCTGTGTCTGTATGTCAGCTTTGGTACAGCCAAGCAGCTGTACAGATCACCCACAACAAGGAGGGGAGCAGAAGGTAACTTTTTAGGAATTAGAATGGATTCCTGGGGATAGAGTGAAGCCAACATTCCCATTTCAGTGCTGAAATGGCTGAAACACCAAAGCTCATTAGGTCAGCTCAACAGATGAAGGCAAATAAAATCCTAACAACCCTCACCAGCCCAAAATAACTGACTCTAATAACTCCAGGTCACACCCTGGGCAAACAACTCGAACAAAGTCAAATCCACTTGGGGCAAGGAAAAGGCTCCAACTGTCACAGAGTCCACAGCCAAAACTAGAAGTGAAATGCATCAGCAACAAGAATTCCTGCACTGACAGCCATAAGGGACCCAGCCAGGGCCCAGCCACCCTCCTACTCTCCCAATCTCAAAACCCAGGGCTGTAATATCAGCCTCAGAGTAAGAGGAGGACACCAATCTCACCCCAGGACAGGGGCAGGGTGAGGGTGAAGCCCAGTTTCCCTGTGGGAAATGCTTTGCACCGGCTCAGGCCTACCTTGACGTCGGCGATGAGGGCGTCCTCGTCCTCGATGCCGGTGGGAACACACTTCTTGTGCAGAGGGAGCGACTCCAGCTTGTCCACGAGACAGCGCAGCCCCTCCAGCTCAAACTGGGTCAGGTGCACCTTCCTGCTCTTGCGGGGGCTGCCCCCGCTCGGCTCCCAGGCCTGGCCGTTTTGGGAGCCCCGGCTGGAGTCGGAGGAGTCCATGGATGGGGTCTTCTTGAGGCCCGGCAGGCTGCTCCGGCAGCCCTTGGCCAGCTCGTCGTAGTCCGCGTCGGCACCGTTGGCGATGGGGCTGGTGAGGATGGACCTCCTGGTCGTGGGGCGCCGCGATTCCTTCCCTGCTGCGTCCTCATCGTCGTCCTCCTCCTCCTCCTCTTCCATGGTCACTGAGTCCGAGGAGCTCAGCTCCATATCTGCCGTGATGGAGAAACGGGGAGAGCAATCACAGGAAGTGTGCTGTGTTTATAGTGGGATCCCCCCAGTCATGAGGGATGCTGGAGCAACAGATTTGTATGAGGTGAAAGGAATAGAGAAGCTGGAAAAGAACAGCTGAACACCCTTCCCATTCCTGGTTTGTTTGTAGGAATGCAAGGCATCAGATATAGAAAAAGGTCCCAGAGGAAGAAACAGCAAATGCCTTAGACTGAATTTCATGTCCTAGACCTTATTTCATGGAATTGGGTTGGAGGGGACCTGGACTGTCATCTAGTCCAATCCCAGTGTCATGGGCCTGGATCTTCCACTACATCATGTTGCTCAAAGCCCTGTCCAACCTCATTTTGCTTTGGAGGGTTTGGGATCTCTAGCTGAGGGCTCAGGACCTTGATGCTGCCTTCATGTGCGAGAAAGAGGATGTGGATTCACTCATGACCGTGAGGCTGCTGAGCCCTCCAAGTAACTGTGGCAGCCCTTTAAACCCTGTGTGCAGAAGGCCCTGGCCAGCCAGAGAGAATTCCTGCCCACAGCACAGTGGTGGTCACTGCAACTTCCCCCCATCTCTTCCGTGCAAGGCTCTGAACTGGTGGTGGTTTCACAGCTGAGAGGAACCTGGGCTGCTGCAGGGCCGAAGGAGGAAGCAGAAGTCTGTCTGGTTGTGACTTCACATGAAAAAAAAACCCCACCCAGCCCTCCCCTGCCTATCACACTGCTGAGCCAGTGCCCCAGCAGGAGGGTGTAAGAACCCAGCTGGATAGGGGTGAGGAAGGAAAAAGGGCTGGACTTACCCATGCTGAGGGATTCCTTCTGGAAGTCCTTGGTCAGGTGGGAGCGGCTGGTGATGCAGTACACGTAGCGCTCCAGCACGTACCAACACATCTCGTAGTAGAAGGGATAACGAAATTTATTTGGGACCTGCAAAACAGGCAAGAGGATCTGTCAGGCCTCCCTCCCACTGCTGCTCTCAGATAACAGATGCCATGCCAGGTCTGGCCCAGTGTCCAGCACGGGTCTCCCACAGATCCTTACCCGCGTGCGGTCCTCGATGCTGTAGATCCGGAGCTGCATAGGGATGTTGAAACTGTGTAAGAAGTTGCCCCCAAAAACCAGCGTGTCCATGGGAGTGTACACAGCATGGATCCAACCTTGGGGAGAAAGCAGAGTTGGAAGAATCCTTCTGATCCACCTTGCATAGTTTTTTGTCACCCTGGTGTCATTCTACATTGTTTTCTAATCGCGTTAGGCCTAGCACCAAGGGAAACAGCATTCTGGAGTCTGTTCCAGCACTCCAAACACCTTCCAAATAACTCAAGCTCCAGTCCTTATCTCCAAGGCTAAGCAATCCAGCCAAGTCCAACATCTGGGGAATTCCAGCATGGGTTTCCTTAAGGCAAAGCCACTCAGTTCAGAAGAAGTGTCAGTTGTGATAACAGGACTCAAATGAGTGAGTTGTGTAACCCCTGATGTTTTCTGTTCCTGGTGGTGTCATGAGACACCCAGGAAGCTGAGGAGCTGCCTTGGGCCAGCCCCTCCTGAACCTACACTGCTCCATGTGTCAACATGACAGGATCTGGGAAAGCCTCCTTTAATAATTAATCAAATGTGATGTGAGCCAGCCACAGCTTTCCTAACGCTTGGGCAGGATCCACAATGCCATCACAGGCATGTTTCGGGAGGTGGCAAGCAAAAGGACAGAGCCACATCACATCTCCCTCTCCCAGTGACTCATGAGGGAGCTAAATCCTGCCAGTGTTCCAGGAGTTTCTGTGTTGCCACAGCCCTGGCCAAGACCAGGATGCCCTCTGCCCACCCTGAGGGTACCTGAGGGGATGACAAATGTGTAGCCCTGCTTGAGCTCGATGCGCTGGCACTCTGACACTCTGTCCCCAAGGAAAATGTCTCCCTGCTTCCCTGAGAGAAGCCAGTTTTCATAGAGCTCCAGGTTCTGGGGTGTGGGAGGGATCAGCCAGAAGATCTGCAAATGAAGACAACATGCTTATGTAAGTCATCACATAATGAACAGCTATGGCTTCTTCCCAACATCTGAATCTCTTCCTTGCCCCTCTGCCCGAGGACTCCCCAGCAAAATGACTTGGACAGCTGCCCACCTCGGGAGGACAAGTAAGGTCTTTCCCAGCCTGACACACTGAGTGCTACAGGTAGCCTGAGCTTGGGATGCTTTTTAAGGTATGATTTACATCAGTGTCAAGAGATACAGAGCCCAGGAAAGCCACCGGAGTGACAAGGAGATTACAGAGTTAAGATTTATCATGTTAGAGCTACACCTAAACTAGGGATTGGCACCTGACTCCACGCAATATAGAAAAATTTAGGGTGGAAAAACTTCAATTTGCTGTCTGGGACCTGCATCCTCCTCAAGGATTTACACAAACACAGACCAACAGCCACTTTCCTAAAGCACCTATACCTGTCCCAATAGGGACTGTCCTACCTTTCCCCCTCGGTGGATGTGATACCACACAGAAGTGCCACCAAAGTCCACGTGGAAATCTGTGTAGCAGCCCTTGACACTCATCAAACAGTATCTGGTGGAAAACAAGAGGAGAAGGTGAAAATGAATGGTCATCCACACTTTGGAGCAGATATGACATTCTGACAGAATGGGTCCCCCAAACCCAGGCCAATGGCTCAGAGCAGTGTCACAAACCACTCAGCCCCTCTTCCACACAGCTACAGGGGATTAAATAAATGACTCCAGTGGCCTTACAAGTTTCACCCACAAAAATAAGCTGTGAGACTGTTCCTCCCCCTTCCCCTCGGTACAAACTGCTGCTTCCTTGGGCAGTTTTCCTGCAAGAGATTGTTTGCTGCCTGCCACAGCTCAGGAAGTCACTTACTTCTGCACCTTTGGATACTGCATCTCCAGGATGGCATTGGTAGACTCTGTCTGACTTTCCTTCAAGTGCCTGGGCCACATGTTATCAACCCAGTCAATCAAATCCACCTACAGCAGAGAGGTAGGAGATGTAAGCACAGAGAAAAGGGGCACAGCAAAACCTTTTGCTACCCCAGGCTGGCAAATCCCTTTTTGGTCCTTCCCCACACGCAGAAACTTTCCCAGTGCTGCTGGCACAGTCCTACACATAAAACACTTAGGATCAGGTGTCCAGATGCCAGGATCTGGACTTCTATAAAAAATATGCTAGACAGCATCTCATAGGGTGGGATTTGACTCCCTAAGCTTCAGAAGAGCCAGAGATGTCGAGGTTGCCTCTGCAGTTAACAGAGAGAAGTAACTGGCCCCACGCAGCTGCCACTTCCACTCTGCTGACTACAGAGGGAATTGGAGATGTTCATCCCATCCATCCCACCTCCCACAACTCGTTTTCCCACCACAAAACAGCTTCCTGCCCCTCTTCCAGCACACCTCGAGTTTTGGCCTCCTCTGCCCTTGGAGATTTCAGCATTTTGCATCAGGAACCCTCCCTGACACACTGTGCAGAGTTCAGACTTCCATATTTCCAACTGCTAACAGCCAATGAACAGGCCATCTCTCTGCAGAGTGACATGCCAGGGACTTGGCCACGGTCACCACAGCCTGACTGGGAGATCAGCTCCAGCAGCTTCCAGACTGACATCCCTACTGAGCTCACGCATGTTCTGAACAGCCCCTCTTCGCCCACATCCCAATGCCAGGCTGCACCTCCCTATCAGATTTCCAGGGAAAGCAGATCCCTGTGGGAGGAAGAGCCCTGCTCACCGTAGCAGGTCTCTGCACCAGGTTCTCCAGTTTGGTGTGGCTGAACTCCAGGCTGATGACATTGTAGAGTTTCTCCCTCTCCTCCTCTGGCGTCTCGTAGTAGCGCGCCCACTGCGCCATGGACATCTCGATGTCCCGCTGCGTGTTCACATCCATCACATCCACTATCCGTCGGCTCCCTGCCACGACAGACACGTCACTGAACTGTCCCTGTGCACCATGGACTCCAGGAGGTGAGATCTTCAAAGATCCCAACCACACAGGCGAGTGCAGGGCGGCTCTGGACACTTACCCACACACAGCCGCACATCGTTCACGCTGAAGTCCGGATCCGGCATCCTGCAGGACAAACATCTGGCTAAAAAACCATCAAGTGCTTCTGGCTGCACACCCTGTAACCCAGGAATTGGCACCCTGAAGGTACATCTGTGCTGCTCTGGGGTTGGAGAAGGCCATGGAACAGGATCTCTAGGGGCACAGGACTGGGGTGAAACACTAGGACAAACTTCTGGCTCGGGAAGCAGGCTTGGGAATAGGATGTACCATCTCCAGAGCTGTTGTACAGTGACTTGTAGCAAAGGAGCCAGCAGGCCTTGGACTAAACAATCCCAGCTCTCGTTTTAAAGGCTGCTCATGTGAGTTATCCCAATCCAAAGGCACGGCCGGAGCAGGACACGCAGTATATTCCACTGACACAGCAGAACCACTCCAATGTTTGTACTGGCACCCTTCTCTGTACAAACACTGCTGTCACAGGCAGAGCAGGCTGGCAGCCATTCGAGCAGCTCTTGACCCAGAGAAGTACCCAAAAGCTCAGGAGAAATCCAGTTTCAGCCACACTGTAATCCCCAGTATCAAATCTCTACCCTCCCAAGTCACCCAGCAGTTAAACTGAGCCTGGCACGACTTCCTACCCAATTCACCCCAGCACAGAACATCCTGCACTGGATGAGATGTCACCCATCCATTCACAGCCAGCTGAGTTCAGAGCAGTGCTGCTGGTACTGGCTCTGAAAGCTTGTGAGGGGTCATTTATTCCCCTCATCTTTGTATAAATCAACCCCAAAAAACACTGACCCAGTTTACACTTAGAGCTGCAAACCTCATTGGATGTACTGCAGGAAGAGAGGCAGACAGCAGCTTAGAAATTCAGAAAATCAGGTTGGAATTCTGGAAAATGCCAGAAATACTACAAATTGTTTGACTCTCTGGCAGTAGATGCCTATGTTACTAGGAGAGAAACCCAGCCAGACGTTGCATCAGAGCAGCAGTGGGACTTTCCAGACATTTGGTGGAACTCTGATCACCTACAGCCAATTCAGTTCTCTCATTTTCAGTCCAAACAGACTGGGAAGAACAGGAAAACCGAGCTAGAAGATATTTCTCTCTGCTCACTGCACATAAAGAACTGCATGGACACAACACAGTGAAAGCAGCCTGACAGAGCCAGGATCAGATCCCACACAGTGTGGAGAGATGAAGGAATTGGGCCACAATCACTGACCACTCTGTGCTTCCAGCACTTACTTTATCCCCAGGCCGTCCGAGCTCCTGAAGATGAGTGGATCCCTCAGGCCACCCCGCTGGATGTACTCAACTGTGAAGTCTGGTGGGGGGGAGACAAGAAGAGGGAAGGCTTAGAAGAAACTCCTTCAGAGGATTATAGACACACTGAGGTTGAAAAGGATCTCTGGAGATCCCCAGTCCAACCCTGCTCCTCACTTTTGTACACTCCTTCAGAAATCCTGGAACTCCTTTGCAGCAGTTCTGAGAGGCAGCATGGTGTGTGCTGACAAGCCTCAGACAGGACCCCTAAGGAGGGTTTGCCCCAACAGGCTGCTCCTGACAGGTGAACAGCCTGGATTTTGGTGCTCACTTCCCTAGGAAGCTCAGAGCCAAGCAAGAGATGCCTTGCAGAAGCGCTCCTCCCTGCTGGTAAATCCTCATGAGGGGCTGTGTGATGAAAAGCCATCCCACAGAGCCATGTGCGTGGTGAAAGGAAGGGGAGACATCCCACACAGCCCTTGAATTAAGGATCTGGTAGACATGTGGCTGCAATTACAGGTGCTGACCCGGGCAAATCCTCCCATTCCTGGCTGCCACGTGTCCCAGCAAGCTGCAAACTGGCTCTGTGCTCTCTGGAACAAGCAGCTTCCACACCATTCCCCACACACTCCCCGGGACCAGCAGTCCCAAGACAAACCTTTGCCTTCCATGAAGACCACGAAGGTGGAGTTGAACTTGTTGGTGGACAGCTTTTCCTCGAGGTCAAACGTCCTCTTCCCTTCGATCTCATCATCGGAGATGCCGTCGTCCTCGTAACGCCGCCTCATCGTGCCCCGCTGAGGGGAGAGAGAACACCAGGAAAGGAGAAGTTATGGATCAGGAAGGGAAGTTATGGACCAGGAAGAACAACCAGAGCCTCATCCCAACCTAGCACAGCTCAGCAACGGCCTCTAGGGGAGCCCAGGTCTGTCCTGAACCCAAAACATACCACGGAAACATCAGCTTTGCTCCTCCTCCAGATAGATTTGTGCTAATTGGGCTGTATGAGAGACAGGTAATCACTCCTAATGAATTCCAACGCGGAAATACGGGAGGAGGGGAGAGAGTTTAGTGTAACTGAGGCAAAGAACAAAGAATCAGTTCCCCATTTTTACAGGTGCATCAGTATTTTGCTGCACTGGAGGTAAAAGCACTTGTGAGTTTAAATATCTGCCAGAACACCAATGATAAAAAAGAAATTCTCAAGTTTTCATCTTTGGCTGTGCCTGTACACAAAAGGTGATTTATTCCCTTGTTTGTGGGGAAGAATAGCAGAGTGGAAGGAACACTTTTCTTAGAGGGTCTTGTATGCACATCTGTACAGGGATTCTTGACAGACATCCTCTTCTGGCATTGCTGGATCTGGAAGAAATTACTGTCCCCAGCTGCTGGCCACCTGGCCAGAGAGCAGAGCCCTGCGTGGGAATGCTCCCTAAATCCCCCCAGATAAAAGACAAACCTGCTCTGAATTAGCCAAGCTGCCTTCCCCTAATTAGGGATGTTCCCCTTATCAAGCGTGCACACCAACTGCTGGGCCAGCAGACAGCCAGGGACAGGATGGGGCAGGAGGTGACACAGCTGCTGGCACCTGCCTGCAGTAGGGAGGAGCAGTGTCACAGCCCCAGCAACACCGCCAGCACCAGACTGTGATAACCTCACTGGAGAAAGAGGAATGACTCCCTCATACAGAAGCATTGCTTTAAATATATATTTTTTAATTAATTGGATGAACCAGTGTAGGAGCATGTAGGGACGCACAAAAGAAAAGGCTTTCCCCCCACCCCCTCCAACATTTAATTTTAACTCCCAGTTTTAAGCAGGCTGATGGATGCACAAGGGAGTTCCCCTGCCATCAAGACAGAGTCATTCACCTATTGTTAACAGCCCATTGACTCATCTTTCCAACCCTCTCCCCAAAAACCTGAGCGATGAGGGACACAAACATCTCATCAGCCAGGCAGGAACAATCGGCTGCTCCTGAATGGGGCACTTCAGGCAGAGTCTTCAAGATCCTGCAATCAGGGACTGTCCCTGTCAATGGCCCAGAGGATTAAACAATCTGGAAAAGGGCTGCTATCCTTTGTCTTAAGCCATCCACCAGAGATGAGTGGGATCTCCCCGTTTTTAACAACACAAAATCTCACTTTACTTACAGGTTTTTACAGAGAGACTTGTATAAAGGCAGGAAAATGCATTTTAAAAGCACAGACATAGGGGGGTGGCACCCGCAGAAATGACCTATTCCTTGGGAACACTTGGAATTTCACACTGCTAAGGCTGGGCTGAAACACACCAAAAAACTGGAACTCCCAAATGCTCCCTCTGCCCTTAAACTGAGACTGGCTCTTCCAAGGGGATGCATCAGAACTTGAAGTTAGAGATACAGAGGTGTTATGACTGTGTTATAATGGATGATTAGCCCACCTCATAAAGCACTTTTCCTTCAAAATCACGGACTCCATGAAGCCTGTGTGGTACTCAGCTTTAAGATGAGGGCAAAGAGCAGAGAGGGCTGTGCCCAGTGCAGGATTTAGGGACAACGAGCCAACCTCACGCTCAGCTTTTCCTGAAGAGCCCAGCGTTTTGGGGAAAGGCTCATTTCATCCTACTCCTTACTAAACCACACCAGAGAAGCTCAAGGCACACCTATAACAGGCAAGCATGTGAATCACCTTCCAGCATGACCAACGTTTCACTTTTCCCAGTCCAGGGCAAGTCTAGGACTACAGATCCCAGCAGGCAGCTCTCTGTCATTGATCAGAGGATGTGCACAATCAAGAGGAGGATTCTGCAGCCCATGGTCTCACCTGCTTTGGGATCAGCTGGGTACTGGCTCACTGCAGGACCAGGCTGCTTTTTGACCTGCTCCCTTACTCCAGACACTCACTTTTACAGGGAAAAGCAGCTCTTTTGCTTTTGCTGGATTCAAAACCTCACCTTTTGGAGGAAAAAAGTTTGGCATGGAAAACCTGGCAAGAAGAGGCTATGTCCAAAGCAATCCCTGAACAGATTATATTTGACTCCCTTGGCTACACTTAACTAGGAGCAGAGGTTACTGCACTGGGCTGGAACTCAGGTGAGTCCCATTTGAGGATGAACCTCAGGATATCTGGGCTGGAATGCAGCTCCAGCCACAGAGAGGATGACCAGGCATTGTGTGTCCTTCTGGAAGTGGCACCAAGCCAGGCTCTGGATCGTGTAGAGCAGCTCATTCAACAGAAACGTGACCACGTGGCTGGGCCTGATTTGGATCCTGCTGGTGCCATGGGTGGGTGCTGGAGATGCACTGTGGCATGAGGGAGCTGTTCAGACTCTTTTCCCAGATCTCCTTCACAGCACAGCCTTCAAAGCAAACAGGTTGGAACCTTCAACCCAAACCATTCCATGATAAGGAGTGTAAACACCAGGAAACAGGCAGGAACACCTTAAACTTGAATCCCTTTGCAATGAGGAAACAGGGATGCAAAACACAGAAGGAAGGGGATTGTGTCCTCCAGCCGAGCAAATTCCAAAGTCTATTGCTGCTGTCATCGGGAAAGCATCAGCCACAAACCCCCTCCAGCTCCCAGGCAGATCAGCTTTGCCTGTTCCCAGGGGCAGGGAAGAGTCTGGCCTCCTAATTGGCCCAGCATGGAGGAGAGCAGGATCCCAGCTGTGGCTGAGGACCCAAAAGTACAATGCAAACAGCTCCCATCCCATCAGACCCAGCCGGGGCCACGCTGCTTTCATGTCATTGTTGTCTTGGGAGGGTGGGGAAAAACAATATTTCAGGGGCCCAGAGCAGGCAGGAGGAAGGAAAGGCTTCTGGGCTTCCAGGCATGCCTTATGGGAAAGGCAGCATCTCCTGGGGTCTGCAGCTTCCTCACAGCACAGGGACAGACACCACAGACCCCACGGCCCCAAAATGGGTCTCTGTACAAGGACAGATGTGCTCAGTGGATGCTCCAAGACCCTCTTTGCTTCCCTGATGTGCCACACAGGGAATTGCTGCCTGGAAAACAACTGGCTACAGGTGACACCTGCAAAGCCATGACAAGCTAATGCCAAGCTCACCTCCCCACTATTACACACACAGAGCTGTGAAAATCCTTCTGACAGCATCAAGTTTGACCTCTTCCCAGGAAGAGCTGGCTGCCCTTGTCCCACAGCCTGTGCTAGGGATGGAGCTTGGCTGAGTATCCCTTCCCAGCACATTCCCAGAGCCCATCCAGAGAACATCAGCAAGTCACAGTCCTGGACTTCTAGACTAGAACTGCTTCTTTTTGGGAGTGACTCCAGTATCATCCATTGGGAGCCCATCCAGTATCAACCAGTTCAGCCAGGGACGCAGAGCTTCCTGAAATGAGATCAGCAGATGTCCCCAAAACTGCCACCTGTGACAATGTTCTGGGTGAAGTTCAGCTCCAGTGAAGCAAGGGCACAGAGTCAGGCACATTACATTATCTGTCAGACAACCTCAGCACTCAGTATTAAGCAGATATTTAAATATCACTTTGTTTTCCCAGCTTTCTCTTAGGATTCAGGCATTTTTCATCCTGATGAGAGTTTTACTAAGAAAGAACTGACAGGTGGCCCAAACCTTTTCTCTCTGTGTCAGGCAGGGTCAAGATAAAGGCAGTTTATTCATCCTCCAAGACCAGACAGCAATTCCCACCTAAGATAGCTGTCCTTCACCATTCCTTTCTGACCCTCCTGGGTACCATCCAATTAATGGAGGAAATAGGAAGCATGACTATTAATCCTGCTGACAACTATCCCTTTTAGTCTGATTTTTTCACCTGCATTCTCCTTCACCCAAGGATTCCAGGGAAAGTGCCTCATGAAGCTCCACAGTGGCACTCTCCAAAACCCTTCCTTGGAAACCTCTTTCCATCAGCGCTGCCTCCATGGGGCACAGCTCCCTCTAACAGCAAAGGAGCTGACAGTCAGCTGAAGAGAGCCAGAAAACTCCTCTCCTGTGAGGTTTCTTTGAGGGAAGAATGAGTACAAGGTCACATTTGAAAAAAGAACAAGCCGTCCTTTGGCTGAAAGAGCCTCGTGTATTTAAAGAGTGAAACCAACACACACGGCGGTATTTTAGTCACTTCCTGTCCTGTCTGCTGCCATCCCCTCCCTCAGCTCCATCTCCCTGTCGCCAGGAACCTCTTCCTGCTATGCCACAGCTCCTTCCTCCTCAGGAGACCAGAGCACCCCTTGCTTTTCCTCTCCCTCTGCTTGTCTTTCCAGAGCAGCTTGCCCATATGAAGCCCCCCACAAGCCCCTTCTACTCCTTTGACATGAAGAATGCAGGAATGTTTCACCTCCATTTCCAATCCCAAACTCACCTTGTTGCATGTTTTTTTCTCTCTGACTCCCAGCATGTCCACAGAACAGGGTGACCTACCAGTACATTTCTTACTCACCCACCCCTTTGCAGGTTTACTCTGCTGAAATGCACCCAAATTGGTAATAGATCAACCAGCTCAGCTCTCCTCAGTTAAGGAATTTAACTTCTCACATATTTTTACAGCAAACAACTGTGACTCTTGCCTAGATAAATCCAGACCTGCAACATTCAAATCTCCTGATGGGTGTTCTGATCTTGACCAAGTACCTGAGGGAAGTCCAGAATTCTGCCTCTGAGACCTCGTGCTGACAATCCCCAACAATTTTAGCAGTGGCAAAGTGGGAAGAGCAACTTCCATTTCTCCAGGAAGACACAAGGCAGCCTGACAGGAGGATGGACAAGCAGGGAAGCAGCCAGGCTGTGCTCTCAGACAGACCCAGGGCACAGCAGGTGCCAATGCCAGAACGGGCTCTGTAGGGAAAATCCTCCCCTGCCAGTGTTTCCAGACAGAGTGTGAAGAACCAAGGCACCAAGATTATGACACCCAACCAGCAGCCTGCCAGGTCACTGCTTATCTTAAGCACAAGAGCTTTTCCTTTCTATATCCCTCTCCAAGCCTGCACCTCCCACTTCAGCTCCTGGGCTGGGCTCTAAGCTCTGGAGCACGAGCACAGCACAGAGGCAGCAGGTTGTGCCTCTCCCACCTTCAAACCTGGACTCCCCACTCCCCCAGATATGAGAGGCACCACTTAGGACCTAAAGAACAATCCCCTCAAGAGGAACCCACTGAGCTTAACTCAGGTTTCATGCCCCTCACCACCTCCCATTTCTCCCAAACCCTGGAGTGTGGAATGGGCGTATCCCAGGTGGCACAACCCTGGACAAAGACAGGCTCAAAGCACCAGGCTGAGGAGCAAACAGGATCTACACAAAGCTGGAGCCCTTCCAGGCTTCCCAGCTCCAGGAGGGATTCCTAGCACGAGCAAGGCTGGCAGCACTTCAGAATGACCGGGGAGAACGCTTTGCTTTGCACTTTTGGGCTACAAAACTGAAGGTAAATGAGGAGTAACTGGGGAACTGGAGCAAGGCAGGTAGGGAGGGAGCAGGGAGCAGCCAAGGAGACTCCACAGCTGCTCCCAAACCACCCAGTGACCAGCCAGAGCAGTGAAACCACCAGGCAAAGGAACATGCTAGATCAGATCACAGATGGGCAGCTCTGGCAGCAGTCCCAAAAAGGAAGTGCTGCTCCTACCAAAGGGTACAGCTCCTCACTCCAGTCACCTGCAGCCTCTGTCACACACAGCCACTGTCCCAGTGGGCTTTGGTGGCACTGCCAACCCCCACACTGCCCATGCCCACCACCACCAGCCATGGAGGATCAGGACAAATCCTGCCTGGATTCCATGAAAGCCTGGAGAAGCTCTTGAAGGACCATCTAACCCTCCACACCATTTCAAGGCTGAACACTGACCCTCAGTGCTAAAAGCCATCCTTTGACATTCACCCTTCTCATTTCTGGAGAAGACTGAGAAAACCCCTGGAATTACATCCCACCCCTTCCCAATCAGAAGAAATCCAAGGAAAAAATCCTGCCTGGAGCCCTTTCCCTGCCAGTTGTCCCAGCACAGGCCCTATGCAGTCAGGTAGATGAGCAGTACCAGTTCTGCTCCTCCTTTTGCTTTGTGCAGAAAGAAAACAGAATCTCCCCCAATGGAACAAAATAGACCAAACTGCTCCAAAAAAGGCTGGCTTGAAAATTATACACATTTTATCCATATTCCCAGCACTGAGCCTACACAGACCAGGAGGCAGAGACCCAAGAGAAGGGACAGACAGTGCCACATGCACCCAGAGGTGCAGCTGACCCAGCAGCAGCAGGTCAGTCCCAAGTGACTTCACTCTTTGCTTCCAGCACACTGAGAGATCACAGAACCAGCTTGGATTTTTTTTATCAGGGAAGTGCTCATCCTCTAAATTTCTCAGTGTCCCAACCCAGCTCTGCTAAAACCTGTTGCCAGTTCTGTCCCATCAGCCAGCCTGAGCGAGGCTGGACCACAGGAGTACTGGGATAACAAAAACACAGGAAGCTTTGAGGTTTGTACTGCAATTCCTGCTCAGCTGACACTGTTTTTTAAAGGGAACAGCAGCAGGCTGGCTGCATTGCAGGCTGTAGGGCTGAGGATGCTCAGGGAGAGGGAAAACAACCCAGGGCCATAGGGAAGAACGTGGACAATGTGGGAATCTAGCTACTAGGAAGGATATTTCCTCTGGATTCTGTGCTGTTACACCATCCCTGCACACACTCCCTCCCCCTCTCCTCCATAAGGAGCCCAGCACTCTTCCCTTCCTTACTCCAAATGGGGCAAAGGGGCTCAGTGACACATGGAAATATTTATGCACAGCAAATTAAAGACACTGAGGCAGCCTGACCTTAAAGGAGCATGCACTGCCAGCCCTCCTTTCCACTTCCAGCTGCCTCAGCTCCATCCCAAGATTACTGCTCCCAGGAGCCAGGGGTACATGGAAGAACTAGGAGGGCGTTTCTCAAGTGGTATTTTCTCCCAAACTCTGTCAGGACTGGCTAAAACACAATGGAATTGTGCCCTCTCAGCTCCCAGCCCTGAGGACCAGCATGAACAAAGCTCATAGAGCCTCCTCCTTGCTTGACCTAAAAGGGCATGTGGGGGCAGCTTTATTAAAACTCTTCTGTGTACACAGCAATGGCTGAAATATGGAAAATCCACCACCCTGCAACCCGGAGCAGAGCCCAGCCCAAAAACTTCTCTGGTTCAAATTCCTGGAACTTCCAGAGGGATTCAGAATCCCTGGACAGCCAGCTCATTGCTGTTTACTCCCAGAGCTGTTGCTACAGCAACAGGGATGCAGAAGCATGGACACAGGAATGGGACAGAACCCCTGTCCAACAGCTCCATCTCCTCTCCCCCCATCACAGATTCCCTGGGTACATTTTGTCACCAGGTTCACCTGAACCACCTCAAGTGGCAGAAAGCAACACCCCCAGCCAGCTATGGATGCTCCCCACCAAGAACTGGGAAAGGAGGTAAACAGGGAGCAGCAGCAGCACAGGGAGTGCAGGCCACTGTGGGAAGGGAAGAACAACACCAAAAGTCCTCACAGCCCCCTAAAGGCTCAGCCATCATTTCCTCCTCTGGAATCAGCAACACTCTTCCCTCAGCAGCAGCACCAGAGATCTCATCCTGAAGGGAATTGCTTCCTTTAGTCATTTTCAGAGGACAAGATTAGGGCAGCACCTTGTTTCACCACCTTCTAAGCATATCACCATTTTCCCTTTCTCCCCCAAACCCAGCCTGTAAATCTGGGGGGCTCCTGACAGAACTAAAAAGGCACTGGGGGCACAGGGATTGCTCTCCTGACTTGTCAGTGTCACCTCCAGCTGGGATAACCCCTGGAAAACTCATTCCTGGTTATAACAGGAACATAAATGAAGCCTGCAGAGTTTGTTTGGTAACTCACAGGTAACTTGAAGTGCTCCTGTGGTGTTTGGCTCCTTGCTTAGGCAGCACTGCAGCTTCCAGGACACACTCAGGGCACAGCCAGGCTTGGGACAGTAAGAATCCAGCAGATATTTCCCTCCTGCATCCCTCTCTGCTGACAGGGAACAGCATCCACTTGGTTTCAGGGATGTATTCTCCCAGGGACCAGCACAGTCATGCATCTGGCAGGATCTAAATGCTCACAGGGATTTCTAAAGCTTTCCAAGAATAGCCTTCAGTTGCTGCTAGCTTCCACCAAAGCCCAGACCAAATCTGAACAGCCCCTGAATTATTTAGAGCTCATTTATTACACCTGGGTCATTTGGAATGACTCATTTGTAGTGCCTCCAGTTTGAGGCATGTGGGAGAGATTAATTACCCCCCTTGCCTGGGTCCTGTCTAGACTGGGCAGCTGAGGTGTGTCCAGCACACCAGGGACATTTGGCCAAGGCTGGGTTTCACACAGGGCACAGAGGAACTCCAGGAAGGAGCTTGGCTTGACAGGAATTGCCAGTGTCACATTTCAAACGTGGGGAAGAGGGAGCAGGTGATGTAAAAACACCCAAATTCTCACCCAGTGCCTGGGGCTCATCCCATGCTCAATGTCTGCAGGGAGTAACACAGGCAGGGTCACCCCAGCACACTCTTATGAGTCCCAAATCAGTGGGAGCAGCCCTGGGAAAGCCAGGAGCATCCAGCAGGACTGGCTTCTGTCACCCCCCAATACCTGGGGGTGACAAACACCAGCAATCTCCAGGGATCACCAGCTGGCAGTGAGCAGCTCTACAGGACAAACAAGAAGTTGTGCTGAACCTGATGGGATTGTTATTGCATCCCATTGTTGGGATACCATGAAACATTCAAGATGGAGCAACACAGGGAAGGCAAGAAGCTGCATCCTCCTCTTCCCTATCTTAACTGACACAGGCAGCCCACAGCCTGACCTCCCTCCCTCAGCTTTGAGGCCATTTATCCCTCAATCTATTCCTATCCTGTGAGAAAAACTGTCACAAGTGTCCTGTCAACTCGTGTGGGCCCCACAACTTGTGTCCTGCACTGACATCCCCCCATCCATCCTGCAGAAAGGACACAAACAAGTAGGAAGCCACAAGATTCCAGCTGTTGGGACTCTGGGCAGAGCCAGCAGTGCCACCCCTCAGGCATGGGTTGAGCTTGGATCACTCCACAGCACACAGGGCTGCAAGGAAACCCTTGTCCTGCACACTGCCCAGGCCTCCTGCCCCAGCTGAGGGCTCCACATGCTGCAAAGCTCCTCTGAACTCCCCCAGGGGATGGCCTGGACACGGACATGTAAGGGCAGGTTTGGGAGCTGCTGTTTACAGGAGAGGCCTCGGCTCCTGGCTGGTAGGGACAGGCAGAGCCTCCTCTCAAATTTCACACAAGGATCTGACCAGAGGGCAGGGCAGTGCTAAGGCAGGACACAGACTGCCTCAAGCCATGGGACAGAGCACTTCACTCCCCTCTCCCCTCCCAAATTCCCCAGCACCCACAGCACTCAGGTCTCCTGCTCCACCAGCCTGTTGCCCTCCATGGGTGTCAAAACCCTTCCCACAGCCAAAATAAGGGTGGCACTGCACCCAGCCAGGGATGGTCACTGGGGGCCAACAGCCCAACACCCCAACAGGAGCTGTGGCTCAGCCCCCAGGGAGGGTGAGGCTCCTCCTCGGGCTCTCTCCAGCAGCAGAGCCAGTTTAAGAGGTTCCTACCCCACCCTGTCTCCTCATCTCAGACTTCCAGCCCCATCAGGTTTGCTCACTGCCCCAGCACAGGCAACAGCTGGGAGTAGATGCCTCCCCCTTGCCAACTTCCATCCAGGGAATTATCCACAGTTCCCTGAGGCAGCAGCATTCACCTCAGGGCCATCAGCTCCCGGGGCACTCCCTGAGGGAGGGAGAAAACCTCTTCAACCTGCTCAGCAATCCTAACTGGGAGCCACACCCTGAGATACAGACCAGTGGGAAGGCTGTGATGGGCAGGATTTGTCCTTTGGATAATGGCACTCCCCTGCTGTGCTCCCAAGCCATTCCCAAGTGATCCAGCACTGCTGCCCTTCATTTCTCACCCTGAACATTGTCACTGCAAGCAGCACTGTGGTAATGTGCTAATCCCAGCCTGCAATTCACAGGGCCTTGCTAGTCTCAGCTCACAGCACGGGCCTGCCAAAATGAGCCCTGGAGCAGGCAGAAGGTGAGACTTCCTCACACTTCCAGCACCCAGGAATAAGGCAGGATTGCTCTGCAGGAGTGCAGGCAGGCTCTGTGAGCAGCAGGCCAATGGATCCTTTTCTCCAGAGCCATTAAGGAGTCCAAGCTCCCCGTGGGGTGCCCAAGAGCCTGGTGTGACATGAGCTGGGTGCAACCACCCAGTGACAGCCAGCAAAGCCTTCCCAGTCTCAGAGAGGGACCGTGGCATTGTTAGTGCCAGGGCTGGACTGTCACTCAGGCTCAGGACACAATGGAACATTTCAGCTCCTCAGTTAAGGGCCTGCAAAACACCCAACTCCAGCTTGAAATGCTGGCACCTCAGCCCAAGCCCCAAGAACTGCCTTGCTGGGGAGCTGGGCACAACAACATTCACACAGAATTAGCAGGAAACTACCCCACAGTGCCTGCAAGTCCCATCTCCACTGCTCCCAGCCCCTGGGTGAGGAACACAGATACCCCACAACCTGCTCCTCTGTGTCCCCTCCACACTCAGCATCACCCACTGCCTGTGGGAGCCTCCCAGAGCTCACCAGGACACAGCTTCTCCCACAGATGGACTTGGAGGGGTGTAAGATCCTCCCAGGGATATCCCTGAGTCCAGAGTAACTCACCCAGGCCTGTGTTATCCTGGGAGTCATGGATACAGAGCCTGAACTAGGAGGCAAGCACAGTTAGGGCAGTGCAATCCACCCAGTCAAAGTGTCATTGTGCCACACAGGCGTGTGTGAACGGGCAGAGAATTCCTGCAGGAACATGACCACACCTGAAGCAGAGGTGAATGAATTTCCCCTCCAAACCCAGGTGTTTCACCAGCACTGATAAATTCATTCAGGAAACAGACAAACATCAATTTTTGTTGAACCAGAGATAGGTGACATTGGTACAAACTAAATAAAACAACACAGAACACTCAAGATTTCCTCCATGTCCCGATGGAAACCAGTCAGGATAAAGATGCTGTCAGTGTGATTGCCTGACACACCAGAGAACAAACCTCCCCTGCCATCTCACATGGCACCATCAAACCACACCATTAATTCAGTTCCTCCACCACCATAAACTATTCTGGTCCAGGTTGTTTGGCTGGTAGGACTACTATCACACCTGGATTGGGTTTTTTTTAAAAATACATTTATTTTTTGCTAGTTGAGCCCCAGTCACACACCAGAAACACAGCTGACAGCAGCAGAAACACACTGTACCACCAGCTCACTCCTTCCCTGCTTGGAACTTTTCATTTAGGCCTACTAACCCAGCTCCCAGTATTTGAGGGGGATATTCAAGTCAAATCATGCTCTACAGAAGAAAAATAATCATCTTTTAAGGGTCCTTCAGCAAGAGGTCATCACTGACACAGCAGGAGCACATAATGAGCTGGAAGTTTCCAGGAAAAGCATGGCAGGAGGTACAAGTTAAGCCTCACCCAGCACACAGGGGTCATGCCTTGTCCTCTGGGCCTCAGGCCAGCACAGACTGCACACGAGGCCACACAAGCCCAGGTGAGCCTCACCCTGCTGCCCATGTGCCTTCCCAAACCCCTTAAGCACGGAGCTCATCAGCAGGCATTTATCCAGATTAGCACATTCTGCTGGAGCCCAGCCCTCCTGCACCAGGACACCAACTCCTCTTGATTCTTATTTGAGAGACAAAAAGCATTTTTAAACTGACAGGTTCCTTCTGACAGTCCTCTTCACCTGCCATATCTTTATCCAGATGTTTTGGTTTAATCCTGGATCACTCCCCAGTCAAACCAGCACCCTGAGCTGCATCCTGCACAGCTGTGGGAATAAATGTGTCAGGATGAGGGAGGAGGTGGGGCTGCTGCTGATGTGAAATTAAAACAACCACCAAAGCACTTGGGAACACCCCAGCACCCAGAACTGCTCATCTTGAGGATGAAACTTAATGCAAAGGACCACACAGCCTCACACAAATGATTCCAGAGAATTAAAGGATAAGGATTTACCTTTATGGGCAGCACCTTGAAGGTGAGGGTACAGGTGCTGCTGTGACTCAGAGGGACTCCACCACAGAGCTGCCACTTGTCCCCCCTCAGGAGTTTGCAACTGCCTCAAAACAGTGTGGGAGATACAGCAGCTTCCCTCCTTCCCTGGGATCTCAGGGAATATCACCTCAGACTCTAAGAGCAACTGCTCCCAAGCTGTTCCCAGTTACAGCCCAATTCCCAGACCACTGGATTCATGCAGTCCCAGCAAACAGCAGCGCAAACACCAGAGCTCCAGACAGGGGAGCTGAATGCTGGAACAGTTTCCCTTCAAAAGAAAACACTGGGAAGAGACACAGGAAAACTGGAGCTTGAAGCTGGAGCTGGTGCCCTCAGATCTCACAGACACACAGAAAAATCCTGTCACGACAGAAACTACACTGACACCAGTTCCATGTTCCTATCCCAAAGCTCCTTCCCCACCCTCAGCCTCCAAACCCCCTTTCCAGAGCTCAGCAGCCAAATTCCCTTCATCAGGGCAAACCCGGTGACACCAAAGGACCCACAAAGCCACCTAAGCCAAGCCCACACCTCTGCCCAGGCTGCATCCATCCACCACCAGCCTGTTTGGGCTGCTCAACCCTGCTGCCAGGAGAAGCCTCTCCCTTCTCCAGCTGCACCAGCACCAGGCCTGGCCCAGGACTGTTTGAAGGCTGCTACTGACCAGTCTTTGGCTGTACCGGATCCGCTCCTCCTCGGGCTCCATCTCCGACTCCTCGGAAGAGAGCGAGAAGGACACACCGGGACTGCTGTCGTCGTCCTCTTCCTCCTTGGAAGCCACAGGGAAACAGTGAGGAAGGGCACGGGGACACCCACACCCCTCACTTCCCTTCTCCCTTTGGGGCCAACCCCACCCTGCCCTGGGGGCTGAGAGAAGCCAGTGGATGAGCCCAACCCAGCTCCTATTCTAACTCAGGGTAAAGGGATTCACAGCTCTTGTGTAACACAAGAGGAGCTGCAGGTTTCCCACCTTGGCTCCACACTACCACTGGCCACACAGTGGGATAAAAACCAGGGAAGGTGCTGTCAAGTCCTGGCTTCCCCAAAATTAAACACTGGAGAGTCAACTCCTCCAAACAACACAGGCACTGTCCTCGGGATATCCTGTACCGTGGTAGCTGGGAGAAACTACACTGGTACAGGACATCTCCCACGACCAGGGAAGGCATATGGGATCTCTCCTACATACAGCACCCAAGCAGGGAAGCAGTTAGGGATCTAACTCCTGGCTGGAGGAGACCTAAATGCTGAGCTCTCCAAATGTGCCACCTTGTGACACCACACACCAACCTGGGAAAACCTCCCAGGGCGTCAGATGGCACCTACACATTTTTTTTTTTAAAGGGACAGAAACCAACCAAAGCCTGGGTATGGCATGGCTCTTAATCCCCAGGAGTATGCCTCAATCAGACCTTCGGGGAGGAGAATCGGGGAATGGGATCGGAGAAGGGGATCCACCACCCCCTGTAGCGTTAGAGACCGCTACGACCATGCAGGGAGAACTCTCTCCATCCTGCTTCTCCCCGACCCCCGGCTTCCATAGCAGAGCATGCCCAGTCCCACCAGCACCTTCCCCCACCGCCTCCCATGGAACCACGGCACCAGGACTCCCGGCTCGGCCGAGGGAGGCAGTTTCCCCACACTTGCTGAACTCTTGTTTATAAACAACCGGACAAGCGGAGCGCAGCGCGCCCGCC
>JANPWX010018654.1:171490-181809 GCA_024734555.1 Trochalopteron elliotii | reverse complement strand
GCCCGCACTGCCCCGCCGCGCTGCACCCCGCCGACGTGCACCGCCTGCTGCCCGAGCCCGCCCTCCGGGACAAGTACGAGGAGTTCCTGCTGCGGCGCCTGCTGCTGGCTGATCCCGGCACCCGCTGGTGCCCTGCCCCCGACTGCAGGTACCGCCCGCCCCAGCGCGGGGATGGCGGTGGGGAGGTGGGTGTGGGTTCCCCTCCCAAAACAGCAGCGTGTCCTGTGTCCTGTGAGCCCTTCCCAGGCTGGGTTCCTCGTCGCTTTGTCCTGTCTTGGGCTGGGAAGTGTCCAGTCCTGGTCTGGCTGCAGTGCCTGTGCAGCTCTGTCTGCCGGGGCTGGTGTAAAAACTCTGTGAGCCCCAGGGCTGTGGATGCTGGACAGGGTGGGCTGGTGAGGGTCTATCCCGACTCTCCTGAGCTGGGGGAATGGCTCTAGCTCAGTGTAGGACTGGGATTGCCCCAGCCTGGCCTGGCTGTGCTGGGGAGGGGGCTGTGACCCAGCTCCTCCACCCACCTTCTCCCCACAGCTACGCTGTCTTTGCCCATGGCTGTGCCGAGTGTCCCCGCCTCACCTGCGGCCGGGAGGGCTGTGGCACCGAGTTCTGCTACCACTGCCGGCAGCCCTGGCACCCCGACGGCCCCTGTGCCCCGGCCCCCAGCCTGGCCACACCCACAGCACAGCCGGAGGAGGCGGCCCATGGTGAGGAGCAGCAGGGCTGGGGTTTGGCACAGTCGTGGGGCTGCTGGAGCCAGGATCCAGAGTTCCTTCTGACTGCCTCTGCAGTCTCACAGCCCCTGTGCCAGTTGGGGTGTGTAGAGGGACCTCAGCTCTCCCCATGATACCTGTGGGATGGATGGGAAGAGCCTGGGACAGGCTGGGATGGATGCACACTGTTCTGTCCTGCTCCCCCATCCCATCCCATCTTATCTCCCCCCAGCTGAGGCCGAGGACATCAAGGTCTGTCCTCGCTGCAGCGCCTTCATCATGAAGATCAACGATGGGAGCTGCAACCGCATGAACTGCACGGTCTGTGGGTGCCTCTTCTGCTGGCTCTGCCTCAGGGAGATCTCTGACGTGCACTTCCTGAGGTCAGGGCAAGGCCACGGGGGCCCTGACAGGAGCTGGGGGGTCTGTGAGGCTGCCCTGGGGGCCCTGACAGGAGCTGGGGGGGTGGAATGGGGGCAGCCAGGCCCTGCCCCAGGTTTGGGGTTAGCCAGGGGGAGCAAGGTGGTCTGTGTTGCTGGGGCTGGCAGGGCTGGGGCTGGCTTTTGGCACCCTTGTAGGAGGCAGCTGGAGCTCAGGGTTGGAGGAACCTGGCTGCCTGCTCTCTGGTGGGCCCATGGATGTCCCCAGGCTGTGCCTGCCCCTTGCAGAAGCCCTGGCTTAGCCCTGCTCTGTCCCCACAGCCCCTCTGGCTGCACCTTCTGGGGGAAGAGGCCATGGTCACGGACCCGGAGGATCCTCTGGCAGCTGGGCATGGTGCTGGGAGCACCCATGGTCATCTCTCTTGCTGTGGGTGTTGCTGTCCCTGTCATTACCATTGGGATCCCCATCTACATGGGTAGGAAGGTACTGGCAGGTGCGCCTGGAGTCCCTGTGGTTCTACTCCCTGCTGAGCCTGGTAGCCCTGCCAGACAGACCTGCAGTGCTCCCTGCTGCCCACAGCACATCTCTGTGCCTTCCCTGACCACCCTCAGCACATCCCTGTGCCTCCCCTGACCACCCTCAGCACATCCCTGTGCCTTCCCTGACCACCCTCAGCACATCCCTGTGCCTTCCCTGACCACCCTCAGCACATCTCTGTGCCTCCCCTGTCAGCCCACAGTCCCTCCTTGCCAGGACCTTCTGCTGCCCCCCCCAGCCCCTGCCAGTGTGGGTGTGCTCAGCCTGGGGAGTGGGGTCAGGGTGGGCAAAAGGAGGAAGGGTTCTAGGGGGGCTTTCCAGGAGCACTTGTGCTGTGGTGGCAGTGCTGTTGTGGCTTCCTGTCCCTGAGGAGTCTGGGTGGCTGTGCCTGGAGCTCTGCCAGGCTGGAAGAGGCTGTGTCTTCTTGGGGTTATGCCAAGGTCTTTGTAGAGCCCTTCACCTTTGTGTCTTGTCCTCGAGGTGCTGGGCCAGAGCCGGCGGAGCAGCCTGTCCGGGTGCCAGCAGTGCCTCTCTGTCACCAGCAGTGTCCTCCTGTCTCTCTTTGTGTCCCCTATCATAACAGCTCTCACTGTGGGTGAGTGCCGAGGGCACTGCCCATGTCGTGGGGCTGTGGGGGCTGTCTGGGGCCAGAGGCAGCGGGGCTGGGGGCTGGGCAGTGACCCCTTGTCCCCCCACAGGTGTCGGGGTGCCCCTGGTGCTCACCTACGTCTACGGGACCGTGGTGCTGTCGCTGTGCCGGAGCCGCTGGGGCTGCCGGGGCGGCCGCGCGCCCGGAGAGCTCGGCGTGGTGGAGCTGGACAACCTGGCCAAACGTGAGTCCCACGCAGCCCTGCCCTGTGCTCTGCCTGCTCCAGCTGTCCATGGAAACAGCGTGCTGTCTCTCCCCAGTGAATGAGCTGTGGTCAGTGCTGCCCAGCCCCAGAGCAGGGGAGGACGGAGCTGCAGACCCCGCTGCCTCCCTGCCCAGCAGCGGCCGCAGTCCCCGCCCGGGGCCGGGGTGGCCACAAGGGGACAACCAGTCAGCCAGCACGGTGGCCCTTGCAGGGAGCATGCTGAGTGAGGGCCAGGACACCTCTGACAGGTAAGCAGCTGTGCTGAAGGGGCTGGGGGAGTGGCACATGCCTTCCAGACAGCCTGCCCTGCTCCCCCTTTGGGCTCAGGCCAGTGTCTGTCTGCAGGGAAGGTGTCACCATCGAGGTGGAGGTGTCGGTCGAAGCTGTGCCACGTTCTGCCCGGCAGCAGAGCCTCAGCAGTGCCCTGTCTGGGCAGAGCCTCTCTGGGGACTCCCTGGGAGCCACCAGTGACAGGGGCAGCTCCATGGGTGTCCCTGTGGAGTGATGGGGGGGGCCTGAGGGGGAGAATCTTGATCCACACACAAGGCCCTGTGCCCTCCTGTAGCAGAGCCAGTCCCTCTCTGCCAGCATGCCCAGCCCTGGGAGGTGGGTCCTGGGCGGGTGCCAGCTGCACCCAGCAGTGCCACTAACCCTGCACTAGCCCTGTCCATCCCTTTCCCAGAGGCACCACTAGGAAATAAAGCTGCTTTCTGAGGGTCCCTCTGTCTCCTGTGGCAAAACTCCTGACAGCACAGCCCCATGGCAGCCCGCTGGTGTGCACGACAGGCATCACGTCTGCACCTGTGTGAGGAAGAGCTCATCCAGGCAATGCAGGGCTTGTCGTGGCCTCTGCCCTGCCCTGAGAGCAGGCTGCAGGGTTGGGGGAGGGCAGCAGCCCCCCATCTCTGATCTCTGGTGCTGATCCCCACAGGGATCCGTCCTGCAGCAAGGCCAGTGTTGGAGGGACCACGGGGTAACACCATGGGTTGTAGGTTGGGATTTATTCCCAGATGGGTTGTGTAGTCTCAGGCACTGGGATCCTCACCACCCTGATTCTGCTGCAGCATCCTGGGGAAAAAAAAGCTGCTTCTGAATGTTTTTCTGCTCAGTTGGGCAATCACAGAATGAGTAAAGGATTTGGGTTGGAAGGGAACTTAAAGCTCATTGCTGTCCCTTGCTGTGGGCAGGGACATCTTCCACTAGACCAGGCTGCTCCAGATTTCATCCAGCCTGACCTTGAACTCTTCCAGGGATGGGGCAGCCACAGCTTCTCTGGGCAACCTGTGCCAGGGCCTCACCAGGGAAGAATTTCTTCCCATTATCCCATCTCGTCCTGCCCTCTGGCAGTGGGAAGCCATTTCCCCTTGTCCTGTCCCTCCAGGCCCTTGTCCAAAGTCCCTGCAGCTTTCTTGGAGCCCCTTTAGGCACTGTGACTCTACAGTCTCCCTGGAGCCTTCTCTTCTCCAGACTGAACGTCCCCAGCTGTCCCAGCCTATCTCCATAGGAGATGAGGTTTGTGAGTTGGCTCACCTGCACAACTTCCTCCAGCTGCTCTGGGATTCCCATGTGATGGGGTTGTGCCTTTGGCAGTGCCTTGCACTGCAGATCTTCCCTTCTCAAAGATGAACTCCACCCTTCTGGTCCTGGGCTCTTGTCTCAGCTTCTGCAGTTCAGTCTGCCCCTCATCAGCCTCTCCTGGTACCTTTGATCCCCTTCCCTGGCAGCCCCAAGCTTCAGCTCCCCACCCTGCCTGGTGGCTCTGCAGTGAGTTGTCCAGTCCTGAACTGCTTTGGTGTCTGGACTGTCCAGGCTGGGCTCCTGGCTGTGAGTCTGGTGCTTCAGAGCCTCAAACAACCCAGTGCTGCAGCTGGATTTGCTGCTCAGGCTCTTACCATGCTTGGGAGCTCTGGGTGAGCTGGTGTGTTCCCCTGGAATGGGGCAGCCTGAGGAGATCTCCCAGGAGAACACTTTTTCTGTTGCAAAAGTGGGTTTGTTCTCAGTGCAACTTCCACTTGCTCCCAGGTGGGTTGATCTCAGGCTCATTCTGGGAAGAGCTGCTCAGTACCTCACACTTCCTCCATGCTATCACTGTCCTGGTCAAGGTTACTCAAGATTTTGAATAAACAGAGTGAGTAGTCACAGGGACACGTAGTGCTAAAGTATTAGTTATTTCTGGAGTCCCTGAGAGTCTGAGCTGAGGCAGCTTTGCCTGGTGACACTAAAACCAGTGTGTCTCAATTGCCACGTGCTGTCATCCTGTTCCTGCTGCCAGGCATCCATCTCCAGGGGGTTTGGTTTTAATCTTTGTTCCTGGTTGTTAAGGTTTGTGATGCAGTCTCCAGTCTCTCTGGAGTCCCTAAAATTCGTTTTCACCATCTCATTTCACCAATTTCACCATCTGATTTATGGTGACCTCACGTTAGTAACCTGTACTGGGTTTAGACCATTTTCTGTGTGCTCTGTTGTTTTCTCATGCTGATTTTTACTCAAAATGCTCTGTGGTGGGTCCTGTGCCACAGCAAAGGCCCTCAGAGGTGCAGGTGTTTGCCTTACCGTGCTGCAGCTGTTCAGGGAACAGAGGCAGGGGTTCTGCTGTGGCTGCCTGCTGACCAGGAACATAAAGGAGCACAGGATTCCAGAGGCTGTGCAGGGAAACATCATGGTCACCTCTGTAGAGCCAGTGGCAGCTCTGGCCTGGCTGTCACAGGGACCCCAGGATGGGCAGACAGGGGTCCCTGAGGTCCAGGGGGCACTGGGAGACCCCCCCCAGCAGCAATGGGGTCTGCTGCCCACAGAGCTTGTGGCTCCCATGGAATCCTGGGGCTGGGGGGACAGCTCCCAGCTGTGGGGGAAGGAGGGACTGGGGGAAAGAACAAATGTGGGAAATGGACATAAAAGGAGCCAGTTGTGTGTAAAAAGAAATAATGGATCACCACAGAGTGCTCTTTTCCAGTGATTTGCTGGGTGCATGGGCTCTTTCTGCTACACAGGGAGAGCTCACCTGTATAGCCCATCTTTCCCTCAGTGTTTTACATCCCATGGCCTTTGCCCCTGTTGGAGCAGCCACAGGTATTGACACCCTTTGTCTGAGCAGTGCATCAGGGAGGACAGACATTGGCAGAAGGTGCAGCCCTATGGGTGTTACAGGCAGGTGAGCTCAGGGCATGACTGGTACCCCTATCCCTTGAGCAGTCACAGACTTTCTCCAGAGGCTCATTTTTACTCTGTGAGACTCCTCAGAAGAGCCATCCTGGGGAAACTGGGAGCCACAAGTCAAAACCCTGCAGTGAACCAAGATGGCAGGGACAAATGTTCTACTCCCCACCCTGCCCTCCTCACCTCCCCCTCCAGGAAAGAAGCAAGGACCAAGACCACACCTGTATTTTCTGGTCTTTTAGTTTGAAAAAGGTATTGATTGAAAGTGTACAACCGAACGCGGCGCGGCCTCTTGCAGCACCGCCACCGCCAGAGATTGTTTCACAAATAAAAACAGAAAGGGCCTTAAATAATCGGGTGCAGATTAAAAAAACCTCAACGAGTGAAAAAAGTTCTTCCCTCCGAAACAGAAATTCACAGGCACAGAAATGGCAACAACCACATGGAGACAATGGGGGGACATCCTCCTCCTCCTGCTCAGCGCGGACTGCAGCGCGGCGCTCCCGGGCGCGGCTCCGGCCCGGCTCCCTCTGGAATGGTTACGGATGAACAGTGCGACATGCCCTTGCTAATAACCACACCCGCCCCCACCCTCCCCCCTGACCAGGACACGGACAAACAAGGCCTCTGCTAAGGCTAAAAAAAGGACAAGACTTGTAGAGAGTCTTGAGTTCAGCATGGGTAAGAAACCAGAGTCTGGTGAGCGCGGCCCAAGTCCCCAGGTGGGCCCTGCTACTCGAGTTTGGCCTTCTTGGTGCTGTCCCCACCGTTCTCCTCTGCTGGTGCTGCTGCTGCTTCCCCCAGTTTCCGCTTCCCGCTCTCAGCAGGTGGGTGTGTGTTACGGGGTTTGAAGCTGATGATGATGCAGGTCATGTTATCGCAGCCGGTGCCGTCCCCTGAGGTGTCCGGAGCCAAGCACTGATCCAGCAGCTGGGGAGGGGGACAGGGCGAGTCAGCAGAGAGAAAAGAGACACACTGGGACCACCCCAGGGCACTGGGCCCATTCCAGCACCTGGCAGTGGCCCAGGGGCTGCCAGGCCACACCTGTGCAGGAGTCGTCAAATGCTGTTCCCACCAGACAAGGGGCAGAGATGGCCTCAGGTTTCTGAACGTGAGCAGAAACTCCTTTGGCTGGACAGCACCCCTGAGGTCAGACACTGGCTGGAGTGCCCAGGGAACCCATCTGAGGGAGGGCAGAGCCAGGCACCGAGCTGGGACACGGAGGAGCAGCAGAGCCCCTGATCTTACCTCTTCTACAATGGAGGAGAGTGGCCGCAGAACTCCGTTCTCATCCTTTTGGGTGATCTTTGACTGGATGAAATCCACCACTTCCTGGCTGCTCATCACATTCCTGCAGAGCAGAGAGGTCACAAAGGCAGGCAAAGGGAGCACATGTGCCACACTGTCCAACAGGCCTTCCTCAGGCCCAGCCTCTGAGGGAACACGACAGCTCCCTCACTACTCACCAGATCCCATCACAGGCAATGACCATGAAGTCATGGTCGTCGTTTATTGTCAGCACTTTGATGTCAGGCAAGGCAGAGATCATCTGCTCTTCCGGAGGGAGGTTCTTGTTCCGCTTGTAGAAGTGATCCCCTGTGGTGGGGAGGAAGATGTCTGGGCACGAGCAGTGCTGCCCTGCCACAGGGCATTCCCAGTGGGATCAGGCTGTGGGCCATGAGGCAGAGGAACCATTGCAGGTTCCATATGTAAGCTCTGGCAAGCCCAGGGAAGAAGGGTCTTGGCCAGCTCAGCCTCTTTTTACTCCAAGTGCACCTTCCCCACCTCCTGGGGTAACCAACACCAGGCCAACAGCACACAGCACCTGTCACCTCTGAAGAGGCTGTGGCTGCCCCATCCCTGGAAGTGTTCAAGGCCAGGCTGGATGGGGCTTGAAACAACCTGGTCTAACAGAGGTGTCCCTGCCCATGGCTGGGGCTGGAATTGGTTGAGTTTTAAGGTCCCTTCCCACCCAAACCACTGCAGGGTTTATTTTGTGATTCAAAGTTCACGTGAGAAAATGCCCTCAGCTCTGGCTAGCAGTTTATCAGGAATCATCCTGTGAATGGACTTCCAGGGCTACCACAAAATAGCAGGTGGGAATTCCAGTGTCTCCCTAGATAAATTCCTTGTTTTCATCCTAGAGGTGTTTTTTGTATCTTTACACTAAGAAAATGATTTCAGTGGTTTGGGTCCTTCTGTACACACTCAGATAAAGAAATGGGCTTGAACTGCCATGAGGCCAGGTCCCCAGGAAGCAACAAACCAAGACTGATCAATAACCCAGTAAGCAGGAAAAATCCTGTTCCAAAGGCAGCAGTCTGGTTTTGGGACAGTTTATATGAGGTGGTTTCTGAGAACTCAGCTGCTGGCACAACAGCCTGAGCAGTGTCAGGTGCTGCTTTCCACTGATGTCCAACTGTTTTCACGGCCGTTTTCTCCAATTCCACCAAAATCTCCCATCAAATAGTGCAGAGTTTTCACTCATCCTGTTCAAAATGGTTCCACAACCTCCGTGGCTGTCAGTGCTGTCAGCATGGCTCTCCTGAGGTGCCAGCTCTGCCAGCATCCCCCCCCTCCTGCTTACCAATGGCCCTGGAGAGGTTGAGGCCGCCGTTCACCCTCCCATCCATGGTGACCTTGCCACCAGCATTCTTTATCCTGGCCAGCTCCACCTCGTCCTCTGGCTTGTGGTCGTAGGACATGTCCACGGCCTTGCCGCCCTCGGACACGACGCAGCGCGAGTCGCCGGCGTTGGCCACGATCAGCTGCTTGCCCCGGATCAGAGCCACCACAGCCGTGGTCCCACTGTCTGAGCCAGGCTGCAAGAGAGAGTTCTGCTCAGGTTTCTGTCTCCCTGTCAGCTCAGCAAGGGAACCAGCACCACCTGCACAGCCCCAGCAGTGTCCCAGATCCCACTGCACCCCATAAGCACACCATGGAACAATGGAGAAAGCCTGAGGGAAGTGGGAAACACCGGGGGTGTGTTCACTGAGGGGCAGGGTTAGGCAACACCTCCATCCCAGTCTCAGGCAGTGTGGTGTGTCAGGATTCTCTGGTGTTCCACAGGTCTGTACCCTCCACTCTAATGTGCTAATTCCAACCCCAGCCCAGCTTGATCACATCCTCATTTCAAGTCAGGACATCTCCCAAAGGGAGGAATTGGCACCTTGGAAGCCATATCCCTTCACCCAACCTCCAGGGTCCCTGGCCTGCCTGCCTATGCCACCATGGGCTGAAGAACCACAGCCCTGGACCAGTGAGGATTCATGCTGTGCTCTGGAACTGTGGTGCCAGCAGAGCCCTCCTGTTCTTGCCCCACGCTCTCCCTCCATGCTGCTTTCCAAGCACCTCATGCCCAGCAGCAGGATCAGCTTCCAGATCTTCGATCCCAACCTGCCATCCAGATCCAGCCCCATCCCTCAGCTTCTGCACAAACCCAGGCTGTCAGCAGCTCCCTCAGACCCAGGAGAGTGCACAGGGTGTTCTATCCCCACCTGAACAGGAAAAACTCCTAGCTGAGTCTCCCAAGTGCCCCTGGCTCCACACACTAAGCTGCAGAACACAAAACCAGGTTGTGCACCTCCTCTTTCCCCTCCATGCCAGGTAACAACATTTCCTCCTCTTCATCCTCATCCTCCTCTGCTTCTTCAGTGTCATCTTCATCATCTTCATTCTCTGCCTCTTCACTGCTGTAACCGTCCTCGTCCTCACTACATTCCTACAAGAAAGGAGAGATACCACAGGAGTCACACAGGACACTTGGTGCAGTCCCCCTGCTGTCCCCTCCATCCTGAGGGCCAATGAATGCTCAGCTCCCCCAGAGGTGTGAGGTGACCTGCCACGTGTCCCCCACACGTGATGGCTACAACCAGAGCAGCTGGTGGATGAAGGGATGGTGCATGCAGCAGGACCAAGGGCTATCAGCTCTGGCCGCTGCAGGATGAGGGTGTGTCCTTAGCTCAACAATCCCCAACATTCCCATGGGATGGCCTCAAAGGATCAGCCTGAAACACCTGCTCCCAGGAACACACCTAGGATGAGCCAGAGGCTTTGTCTCAAATACCACCATGAACAACGCATTCTGCCCAGCCACAAGGCCACTCTGTTCCAGTGCTGTTTTCCTACCTCACTGTCTTCCTCCTCTTCCTCAACCTCATCTGACTCATCCTCACTGTCCTCAAAAAATTTGGATTTGGTTGTGCGCTGGGGCTTTCCCGTGGAGGAGCAGGAGGGCCCGGCCTCCCCAGTAGAAGAGGTGACGGCCTCGTCACCTTTGCCTAGTTCAGGCTTCTGCAGAGCAGCAGGGCTGTTGCCTCCAGCGCTGGCTTTGTCTGAGGTGGAGGAAATACCCGTGATTTCTTCGTCTGCCTTCCCGTTCTTCCTCTCCTTGTGGTCGGGGAGCTCCCCTGGGTCAGCCTCTCCATTCATATTTGCCTCCCCAGCATGCTGCTTGCCTGTCCCCTCCACAGCGTTATCCCCAGCAGCTGCAGCTACAGACTTGGCTTTCAGGTTCTTGCTGCAGTTTTGTCCATAACGTGTGAGGAGCTCCTCGATGGTCATTGTGGCTTCCTCGTGCAGAAGAGCAGCTTCCTCATTATCCACTGCAGGCAGAAGAGGGAGGGGACAAGGACAGAGAGGGTGAGAGAGCAGGATATCCACCCCACTGGGGCCAGAGAGGGTG
>JANPWX010018654.1:128457-156820 GCA_024734555.1 Trochalopteron elliotii | reverse complement strand
GGGGCCGGGCCGAGCCGCCAAACCGGGGGATGCTGAAGGCTGGGCCGTGTCCACTATTGAAAATACTTTGGTTCACAAGGGGAAATGGTGCTGCCAACGAGGATGAACGGGGAGAGGAGCGGGTTGAGCGCAGCCCTGCAGAGAGGGACCAAAGGGACCCGAGTGCTGGTCGGCAGCACCTCGGCTGGAGCGAGTATGTGCCCCGGCATCGAGAGGGCAAACCTCGTCCAGGTGGGAGCAGGATGGGACGGCACAGAACCCCGTCCTGGAGCTATTACACGCAGCAGAACCGGGTGTTCATAAGAGGAGATGGTCCTGCTCTACGTATTTTCCATGGGATCCAGGGCCAGGACACCAGGGAATGGCTCCAAGCTGCATCTGGGCAGGCTCAGACTGGGCAAGAGGGAGAATTTCCTTACCAAGAGGGTCTCACCTGCCCCAGGCTTCCTGGAGAGGAGGCCAGTGCCCGAGGGTTGTCCGTGTTTGAGACATTTGGACAATGCCCAACATGCTGTGACATGGGCCAGCCCTGACTGGGTTGAGCAGTGGAACCAGGGAATCTGTGGAGGTCCCTTCCAGCTGGCTGCTCTGTATTCTGTATTCTATTCCTGCTTAAATTTCAGATGTAAAAGAGGATTGAGTGTTGAGTTTATTGCTTGTAATTCTTTCTATAAGTAGGGAACTTCTGTAGTGCAGAGAGTGTAATTCCTGTGAAAGTTCAGAGTAGTTTTATTAAAATCAAATGCTTCTGTGACATTTTTAACTAAGAACCCTTTTAACAACATAGAAAATGCTTATGTTCCCCAAATTCCACTTTTTGTGGAACATGGAGCAGTACCTGTGGTTCCTGCAGTGTTGTGGACTGTGCTGCTTTCCTCCCAGAGCTGAATCTGGCCCTGGAATTGTGTCCACATCCCTGATTTCTCTCCTGACCAGTGCACAGGTGAGGCTTTATCTTGTCCCGTGGCTGAAGCACAGGGCAAGGCCCCACAGTGTGAGGGCAGGGTGGTCACTGGGCCGGTGGGGTGTCCCAGCCTGTGCTCACCTGGCTCCCTTCTGGTTGCTCTCCCTGAAAAACCCACCCCTCTGTTCCTGCTGTCCTGCTGTAACACTGCACTTCCTTCTTGCAGGCAGCAGGCATGCATGACTTAATTTTCTAGGCTTGTCCAAGTATCTGGAGAATTATCCTCTGTGCCTCCTAGGAATAGAAACTTCCTAATGGAGCAGGATTGCAGCACCACATCAGCAGGTCAGTTTTAGCCTCCTGAAGCTGGCTAGTGGTGAAACTGAGAGCTTGGTGCCTGCTGTCCCTGGAAACTGCAGAGATGGCACAGAACTGCAGGAAAAGCTGCTCACTGCTGCAGCAGGATCTTTTATTTACAGCCCCGTGTTACAGTGTTTGGCTTGGCAAGCTCCTGTGAGTGGGAAAGGCTCAGCCCTTCCTAGATGGCTGTGTCCTTGGGTTTGCTGTGTGTGATGGCTGTCTGCTGACCAAGTACATTTCTGTACCTTTTTCTGGGGGGAAAACTCTGTGACTGTGTAAGCCAAGACTTTATAACAAGTACTTTGTTGACATTTCTGTAGTGTACTTTAGTGAGAAGGCATCTCGTGCATGTGTGGGCACAAACAAATCCCCTTTTGGGGGTGTGAGTGTGTCTGTCAAGGTGAAGAGGGCAGAGGTCCAACAGGCCTGGGTGGGCTTGGCTGCCTTTTCTGTACCTCTGTCACAGGGTACAGCCTAGGCTGGTGCTGCTCTCATCCACGCTGCTGTGCTCTTCAGCCCATGAGATTTTGTGAGAACGTGAAGCCTGGTACTTACAGGAGAAGAGGGAGAAAATGGGAGAGTGAGCACTGGTCTCTGCCTAAATACCTTTACCCTTTCCCAGAGAATATTGCAGGCTACTCAAGAGCAGTGGGAGAGCATTGTGCTGTTCTTGCAGCCCTGCTGGTGTCCTGTCCATCATCTGGAAACTGGTCCCAGTGCTGATTCCCAGCGCTGATGATGCTGTCCTGCACCAACAGCAGGCACAGGGCTTGTGCATCTCTCCCACAGATTCTGAAGTGTTGAAGGGAGTTTTTAGGGTGGCTGCAGGTGACATTTCAGTTCCTGGTAGCCGTCAGTGACCTTGTGGCTGATTGTTGCTCTGTGGCTCATGTTTTGGCAGCTCATTTGTGACTCAGCTGCTGGACTTTCCCCTGCTGCACTTTCTGCCCCACTTCAGTGACTGCTGAGATCAGGATGTTCATTTCTGCCTTATCTCAGGGCACATGCCTCATGTGTCAGCGTGGCTGTGCATGCAGTGCTTGTCACGTTGAATAATTCTTGTTTTTCTCTCTGTTTTGCACTGTTTGATGGCTAGATGAAAGCTGCAGCCCTTCACAGCTTCCCTTACAACAGCATGCAGCCTTTGACAGTGGCCCTGTGGCCCTGGGTGTCAGGGCAGGAGCAGAGCTCAGAGAGCAGAGTTTGAGGCAGTGTGCACTGTGCATGTGAGTCCAGTCTTGCTGTTCTTCACTGGATACTGGAAGTTCAGGAAATTAAATTAGGCAGCACACTGCCATTGGTTTGGGTCTCTTTTTTCTGTGAAAGATTTGTCTGTCATTTGGGTTGGCACATCTCAACTGTTGATGGCTGGATTTCAGTGCTCAGGCTTACAGACACTCTCAGTCTGTGCTGGAACTATCCACTGTTCAGAAAAGAGCTGTGATTCAGGAGGACCTGAACTCAGATGGGAAGTGAAATGCTGTGTCAGCTGCATCTTTATCTCTTTGTTGTCTTCTCACTTCTAGGGGGAGTCTCAGTTGCTTGAATGATTTTTCATTTGAAGGCACTTGGTGACTTTTGTACCAAGAAATGTATTTCATTTCTTCAAGGGGACAGAGCACAGGATTCTTGGAGAAAAAATTCCAGCAGGCTGAGTGTTTGGGTTCTGGGATACAGGAGCCTGATTTTTCTCAGCCTCTGTTGTGACTGGAAAGAACCTTGCTGAGGTGGTAAAAGATAAGCAGCAGTCCTCCAAGCAAGCTGGATTAGAGGGCTGCCAGCTCCCTGGCAGGTTTTGAAAATGGATCTGGGTTTTTTTCCAGTTGGTGGAGAAAACTAATGCCTTGCTGTAGTTTTTACAGCCTTCCTTGACCACAGAGAAGGTATTAAGAAGAAGGGAGTATGTGAAGTCTTTTAACATTTTTATTGGCTTCCTGGAAGAAATGAACCCTTGGGATGTGCCAGATTGAGCATGACATGGATGACAGGAATAGCTGTATCCTGCTTCTCTTTATCAGTGCTCAGGAAAAATCCCATTTCAGGTGTCTAGTTCATGTCTCCCAGGCCCTCTGTCCCTGCAAAATCCAATCCCAAGACCTCTTCTCCCAGCTCTCTGCCTAATCTGGTGTGAAGTTTACTTGCAGATTTGTCTGCTGGCCTGTGCACACACACAGAGATTGAGGCACAGAAAATAGTTTGAATAACAAAAAGACAGTACAGGTGGTGGTGACAAAGCTCAGGTCCTGGCTTGAGAATTGTCTTGATCATCCTTTTTCCACACTTGTGGAACTTCCTCAAACACCCCATGAATAGTGTACCCAAATACTCCTATTCCATTTCAAAATTACCCATCGTCTCACCTAGCAGCCATTTTTTACTTCTGACATCTTGTGGCAGTCAGCTTTGCAATTTATAGATGTGTGTCAAGATCAGGTGTTCATCATCCTCTTGAAAATATGATCTTTGCTCACCTCTTTGTGTGCTTTCTCCAGTACTATCAGAAAACATGAAATAATCACTTTCCATTGGTGTTTCACGTGGCTTCAGGGATTGTTTCCCAGACTGGCACTTCCACAGTATACCAATTTTTATGGCATTTTCTGGTAAGTGTAATGATCTTCCAACCCTTCCTGTGCAATTGATGTTGTTCAGAGTTACCTGGAGTGATTTGAAAATCTCTCTGCCAGGTGAAAGTATCACAGAAGAACAGGATGGGCTGCAGCAGGCTGGGAGTAGCTCACAGGGAGTTTATCCTGTCTGGTTTTCCCTCTCTCCTTGGAGTTTCACACTGCTGGCACTCATCTGAACTTACTGCCCCAGTGCAGAACCTTCCTGATGAACTGTCTGAATGGGCTTATTTATAGATACTGGCTTCTCTTCCACACTGCCTTACTTATTTTGCTGTGCTGTTTCTGTTTTCCCTTTGGGAGTTAGGGATGAAGAATGATTGCCTCTTCCTCCTTCCACAGACCAGCTCAGCATGACTGAGCTCTTGGACTGCACTGGATTCCTTGTTTGTTTTGAGGCACCAAGTGAGACTGAGCACTCGTCCCTTTGGTCTTGAATTAGGCAATTTGTATTAATTTCTGGTATCCCATAAATAAATGGAATGATGCCTGTGTCCTTATGGGGGCAGCTCTGGGCCCCTCCTGACAACAGATATTGAGGGACTAGAGTGTGTCCAGGGGAGGGAACAGAGCTGGGAAGGGAATGGAGCTGAGGAGAGGCTGAGGGAGCTGGGAAAGGGGCTGAGCCTGGAGAAAAGGAGCCTCAGGGGGGACCTTGTGGCTCTGCACAACTCCCTGCCAGGAGGGGACAGCCAGGGGGGGTCGGGCTCTGCTCCCAGGGCACAGGGACAGGACAAGGGGAAATGGGCTCAGGCTGGGCCAGGGCAGGCTCAGCTTGGGCATTAGGGAAAATTCCTTCCTTAAAGGTTTGTCCAGCCTTGGCACAGGCTGGCCAGGGCAGGGGTGCACTCCCCATCCCTGGAGGAATTTAAAAGCTGTGTGGATGTGGCACTTTGTGACATGGGTTGGTGGTGGCCTTGGCAGTGCTGGGGGAGTGGCTGGACCTGATGATCTGGGAGTGCTTTTCCAATCTCACTGACTGTATCCAGAGAAGTGCTGCTTCTGTTCAAAGTATCTTGACTCCTGTCAGACTTTTGTGTTTTTATAAATGCTGACCTAGGGAGTTACCTGGTGGGAATTCTGCAGTTAGGTGTGTCCTGCAGTGTGAATTGTCAGAGTGTTTTTGGAGAGGCTGGATGGCCATGGGGTGACAGCCTGTAGGATGGTGGTGTGACATGGGCAGTGTCACACCGTGCAGTGGTTCAAAACTTGCTGCTTTCCTGTGCAGCAGATGAAGTGTGGCTGGCAGGAGGGCCCTGGGCTCCATGCAGGGTGTCCTGCCCCCCAGTGGGGCTGGCTGTGAGCAGGACCCACAGGGGAGGTGACAGGGCCACATGCCTAAAGGATGTGTCACCTCTTGCCTCAGGTCTCAGCACAGCATCTCCTGAACTGGTGCAGTGAAGGAGAACTTCACCACGTGGAGGACTTTTATCCCTGTCTTTAAATAGCCCAGATGTGTCCCTTGGGTTAACAGACCGACTTCTTGCTGATGTGTTTGATCTTGTTTCTTGTTGCAACATGTCTGGAAGAACCAAATATTATATTGCTGATGGTCAGATTGTCTTTTCCATACAGTTTAGTTGCTGCACGAGGTGGTCTGTACAGCCATGGTAATAATCAATATTATCACCATGGCCTTTCCTTGCCACTGTTAAAGTACACTGGTTATTTTCATTTTCTTGTTGAATTAAAGCCTTTCAAGCATTTTACTACCATGGCTGTAATTGCCAAGGCCAATGTGTCAGTTTAATTAAAACATGAAGTAGAATTGTTTCTTTGCTTTGTTGCATTTCTTTTCCCTTTGCCTGCAGAGGACCTGGCATTCTTTATTGTGTTACATTCAGATCCCAGAGAGCCCTTTTTGTTCAGTTTCTGTTGGTAAATTTGCTGCTTTTTGTTTCCCCACAGCTCAAGGAAAAGTTGAGTTCCTCATGGCCCAGCTGCTGGCTCTGGGGGTCTCTTATCTCTAGTCCCAACCATTTGTCACGTGGTTGGGCAGAGCTTTCACCTTGTTCTGGCTTAAACAGTGGCCAGGGAAACTGGTTAACATGTTCATGCTACTCTGGACCAGATCTGGGGTTTCTTGTGAAGGTCTGGCCTGGTGTGCTGCCACTTCCCAGCTCTTTTTCAATGTGCAAGTCCATTCTGTACCATACTCTGGTTATTGTGGACTTTCCCCCAGATTTTATACTTTTTTTCCCCTAGATTGTAAGTCATCACTGTCACTTGTGATTTAGGCTGTTTTAATTCTTTGTGACAGATCACGTGAACTACAGAATGTCTCTCCAAAAGTCTGTGTTCTTTCAGCAGCAGATACACAAATGTGTGAGAGTTATAGAAGGAAAAATGCATTGAACAATGGAATAACCTTCCAAAGGGAAATTTAGCTTCCAGACTTTTTTCCCTTAGAGCTGTTGTGCTGCTCCACCCATACTCCTTTAAGTAATTCACTTGAAATTCTTTGTGAGTTTCATTGCTTACATGGACTCTGTGTAGTGAGGAGCTGCTTCCTCTGCTGTGCTGCAGAAATTCAGGCTAAGCTGGGCTCAGGTCACCTCCTCCCTCAGAGTGTAAAAGCTGCCTAGTCTGGGGGCTGTCTGGGACAAGCACCAGAGCAGTACATTATCTCCATGCTTTCATGAGGCTTTGGGGTTCTGGTTTGCTGAGCATGGGAAGGGATGTGCAATAGGGATTTGGCAAGCAGGAGGGATCTGCTGTTGCCTTTCAGTTGTCTGGCTGCATTTTTCCCCTTTTACTCTTCTCCCCAAGCTGTCCAGTCTCCTGAGAAACAGAATTGCCATCGGTGATGTCAGCTGGGTTTGGTGTCTTGAGTCATTATCTGGTGCTCTGGAATATTGCCTGTGAGTCATGGAAATCATTGATGCTTGGGGAGCTTGGCCAGAAGTGGGAGATATGATGAGTCCACAGTCCCAGCTGCATTATTGAGGCAGGTTTTCAGTAGCTGCTGGTATTTGAGGACTTAATCCAGTAAAGCTGGAGGCCTTTCAGTAGAGGGCCTTCAACTGTTGGACTCCATGATTTAGATGTCTTTTCCAACCTTGATGTTTCTGTGAACAGACATCAGGTGGGATGAGGAAGGAGAATCCAAAGGGAGGCAGGGGCACTGGGTGTCAGTGTGGTGGCTGTTACCTTGTCCTTGCACCTCACACACAAACCTGCCTTTCTGCTGCCTTGGGCTTCTTTAGACTTGGCTGAAATTAAAGCCTTTTGCCATTCAGCTTTAGTAACTGTACTGGGTGACTTTATGCTGCTGTCATCCCTGAGATATTGTTATTCTAAAATTTGAAGGAATAAATGTTCTATCCTTAATTATTTTTATTCCTTCCTTTATTTCTTTAATGATGAAACATAACAGGCCTGGCCTGTTGGTATCAGTATGTTTATATACATACATATGTATATATATATAATTAAGTTTTTAAGATCAGTGTGAACTTCTTCCTAAACCAAATCTCAGTCCTTTCACCCCTCTGTTATGCAGGTGGCTAAAGTGGAAGGAAGTGGGGTGGTTCATCCTTGGCTGTCACCTCCTGGGATGATTTTCCATGGCTGTCCTCTGTAGCTCAGGCTCTCCTCATGTAATTATGGCCTGTACCCTTTATCCCTGCCTGTGCCCACCTTGCAGCCAGCTGCTTGTGTCACACTTGTTTATTGCTGTGTTGCCAGAGAAGTCTGTATCACTCTGGTTTTACTGCACTTGGCATCATTTGTCACTGCAGTGTGTCACCCGCAGTGTTCAGGGTATTCAATGTCATGGGGCCTGTTTAAATTCCCTTGGGAGATCCTAAAGAATCCCACCTGTACTGGTGGGCTGTCACTCTGTGCTGTCAGGCTACAGAAGGAGTACAATGGGGTACAGTAACTCAGCTGGAATGATGAAATCAGGTAAATTTGATCATGTGAAAGTGGCTGCCAAGGGAGAAGGGATTTTTGAGGAAGCTCTTACATAAGATGAGAAGTTTCCAGCACTAGGATGCTGATGGAGTCCCTAGTGAGGGAAGAGAAGGGGACACAGTATGAGAAGGAGGAGCTGTGAAATGGGCAGGTTTTGGAGGTGTTAGAAGATGAGTCTGGATTTGCCAGGCAAATCTGTGTTAACAGTTACCTTAGGGGAAAAATTGGATCAGCTGAAAGCTGCCAAAGCCTGGTAATCAGCACCAACCCTGTCTGAGTTCAGGGGGTGTTTGGGCAATGCTCCTAGGCACAGGGTGGGATTCTTGGGGTTTTCCTGTGCAGAGCCAGAAGCTGGACTTCAGTGGTCCTTGTGAGTCTCTTCCAACTCAGGTTATGCTGTGAATCTCTAAAGTGGTTTTTGGTGTGTTCAGTGGATGGGAACAGTAATGATTGCTGGTTGACAATGAAAAGGGGAATTCTGCCTTCTTGTCCTCTCTAAGTGCTTTGAATCCAGTTCTGTCACTGCACATTGCCTGGAGCAGTGGGATGTTCAGGGTGACTGCTGTGAAATTGCCTGGCAAAGGCACTACAGTACATGCCATGGATGTTGGATGAAAGAGACCATGTTCATCTTTGAATGCTGCTACATATTTGAAGAAAAACCATGTTATGGAACACTCTGCTGCTAGGAGCAGGGTTCAGCTCTGATCTCTGTGTCTTTCAGCCTTGCCTCCTCCCTCAGCCCTTGCCATTCTTGTGCTGGGCTCTAAATTCTCAATCCCCTCCCCTTACCTTGCTGCTTTCTCAGTGCTCATCCGTGTCTTTAATATTTGGTGTGGATGTATTTGTGCTGGCTCAAGGTTTACAATTATCACCTAAAGAAATTACTGTGGTGGTTTCCCTTGTGTTGTTGGTTCCCACCTCTGAAGCTTCAGCTTTCCCCTTATTCCTCCCTGCTTTGACTGAGTTTCAGGTGTCATCATCTTTCAGAGGATTCCTCCACAAAGTTGTATATGAGTTCTTGAGACATTCCTGTATCGCTTTTGTATTGTTGGAGTGGGTTTTTTTGGGGGGGTGGAATGAACTACAGCTGTCCTGAAGAACGAAAATCTAATATATTGTTGACAGAAGGCAGTTTTGCTGCACCACAGCCTTTGTGCACAAGAGCTTTTCCCACCTGTATGCTCAGGAATTGCTGCTCACATGATCTGCAGTGACTCATCTTTTGGCTATGCCCTGCTCCAAGACCCATGTGCAAATCCCATCCTGGAATTCTCATTTAATTAAAAGTTAATGAGCAGAGTTCATAATTCTGCTCTGGCTTGGAGCTGACAGGTGTCTCCACCCTTCCCTGCAGGTGAACCAACGCAATGTCCCGGGGATTGACAGTGCCTACCTGGCCATGGACACAGAGGAAGGTGTGGAAGTCGTTTGGAATGAAGTTCAGTTTTCTGAGAGGAAGAACTTTAAGCTTCAGGAAGTAAGTTGACGTGTTTCCCACCAGGATGTGAGAAACATACCTTGCCCTGGGGTGGGATTATGGATAACTGGGGACTTTTTGTGTGGGTTATTGGCTGGGTTTGGAGTGTTGTGCTGTCCAAATGGAGCAAATTTGGCCTGTATAGGAAATGTCCTGGAAAACTGTTGTGCTGTTTCCATGAGCCCTTGTGTTCATTTAGGCTTGGCAATCAAACCATGCTCTGCTGAGATGCAGTGCAGAAGAAAATGGGATGGTGTCTGTTCTTGGCACAGGGGCTTGACATTATACATTGGTGTTTGAAGGGACCAAAACTCAAGACGAAAGAAGGATATAGGTTGGTGTGGTCTCTGATGTGGTAATATGTCTTTGTCTTTGTTAAGGAAAAAGTTAAAGCAGTGTTTGACAACTTAATTCAGCTGGATCATCTCAACATTGTGAAGTTCCACAAATACTGGGCTGATGTGAAAGAGAACAAGGCCAGGGTGAGTGCAGCCTTCAGGCTGTTGTGTTCTCATTGTGTGTTGTTAGGTAATTAGCAAGGTGGAGGGTAATGTGTCATACTGCCCCACAGGTCATCTTCATCACTGAGTACATGTCATCAGGGAGCTTGAAACAGTTCCTGAAGAAGACAAAGAAAAACCACAAAACTATGAATGAAAAGGTAACTCTTTTTTTTCCTGTATGACCATAATTCTTTAGAGCCATCAGCCCCTGGAAGGCCCTTTCAGCAGAGGATCCCAATGAGAACTGGTGATGGCACATTGCTGCAGATCCCCTGTGTCTCTGTAACCAGCTGCAGGTTCTCTGGGGCAGCAGTTCTGTGCTGGTTGCTTTACTGCCAGCAGCTCTGCAGCTTCTTGGGTGTGATGTGACAGGCGTGTCCCCCTCCAGGGGCCCTCACAGGAAAGGGGGAAGGTGTCTGTGCACAGGAGGCTCTGAAGGACAGTATTCCTCCATGGGAATATGTAGAAACAAGCTGACCATAAGAGTACTGATCCTTTACCTGCACTGAGCAAGAGCTGGAGAGTATATCCCTTCCTTCTAGTGGGCTGTGAATCACAGAACTACAGATTATCTCCCTGTGGATGATTTTTATCCTTTTCCTCTTGTGTCTGCAGGCATGGAAGCGGTGGTGTACCCAGATCCTCTCTGCTCTCAGGTGAGTGGGGTACTGACCTTGAGGTCCCAGAGCTGGGACTGATGTGCCAGTGAACGTGGCAGTTAAATATTAGGGAGCTCTCCAGAATATCCAGCTTTATGACCAGGTTTGTCCATAGTCAGGAGGAAATCAAGTTCCATGTGAGAAAAACTTCCATAGCATTGACAGGCTGCAGCCCTGTCCAGGCAGTGGATTCATGGATATTGAGGCATGGTGTTGTTAGATGTGTATTTACATTTCTTGATGATGCAGTTCTTCTGCAGCCATCCTAGTGCAATACAGCTGAGTAGAATGTGTTTTGGGTTTCAAAAACTCTTTTCCACCTGAACTAGAGTTGGTTAGTAGCTAATTAGAACCTTAAAAAAGCAATAGCCTGGATGACAGAGCATGGCTTGCACTCCATAGAGAAAACTCTGGTGCCACTTGGCTAAATTACAGCTCTTGGTGAATAGTTTGGGTTCTAATAAGCTTCTGGGAGCTGACTGTCCTCATTTGTGCTAGCTGCTAATGGAAACCCAAAAGCAGAGTGTACCTGGGACCCAGCACTGAAGAGCTTTATTTGTGCCTGCTGGCAAACATGCCCAGTACAGCATTAAGTGCCTCTTTGGTCCCCTTTGAGCTGGGACAGAATAAAAAAGGCTCTGGTATTTTTGGTATAAAATTGTGACCCTTTTAGAATCCATTCAGCAGTGCTGGGTGGGATGAAATTGTGTCTTTACCTCTGGTACCCTGAGTTTCTCAGGAGCTGATAGGAGAAAGCTTTGTCATCCCTCCACCCCACCCATGTTCTGGAGATTGATTAGAGACAATTCCTGTTTGTTCCTGGTTCTCAGCTAGAGGCTGATGTACTGAATTGTATCTCCCAGCTACTGTAAACCCCTGGCATGTGCCTTTGGCTCTCCTGTTCTCTTCTGCTGTTGCTTGACATGGGAAGGGAGGGGTGAAGGGAGGGCTTCAAGGCCTTGACCAGTGCTCTGTTGTGCATCTGCAGCTACCTCCACTCCTGTGATCCCCCCATCATCCATGGCAACCTGACCTGTGACACCATCTTCATCCAGCACAACGGACTGATCAAAATCGGGTCAGGTAATGCCTGCTGGGGGTGCCCCTGCCCATCAGACACTGCCCAAACAGAGAAAGGCATCTACCCCTTTCCAGCTTCCCTGGCATGATAGGCATGTGTGTACACGTGCTGCTCCACCTCCACATCAGATGTGCCAGAGACTGGGAGCAGAATTCATTGGTGATTGGACCCTTGTCAGGTGCAGGAAAGGCTGATAGTGAGTGTTGTTTGCCTTTCAGCCTCTTCTTCAGCTTTTTGTCTCAAGGGGGTGACACAGGAAATGATGCTGGAACTTGGAAGTTTTGTAGGCACAATCATCTGTGGGTTCATCTGCTCTGCAGATTTTCATGTTAATACACAGAGAGTTCTCCTGCCAGCACTGTGGAGCTTTGGGAGCTGTGTCCATGAAGCCACAAGAGTGCTGCTTGTAGCAACCCACGTTTATAATAAAGTGGACAGACTCTGACTGCAGCAAGCAGCTTGTCCTGACATCCAGCATCCCTCCCGTGGGCCTGCCTTCAGGCTGCTGAGCTGCCCTGGGCCTGTTTGGCACAGACATGCCCTGCTTGGGCAGCCACTCTGTGCCAAAACAGTTCATTACATAAGTGAGCAGTGATGTTCCTGGCAGTGCAGAGCATCCTTGCATGCTCTGGTTTTTCCTGCTAATTCCCATGTCTCTAAAAACCTGTCTGCAGTCAGCTTGCATCGTGTCACACCTTGACATGACCTTTCAAGGGACAGCTTTGCTACCTGTTGTTCAACTTCTGCAAGTATTCTCAGTCTGAGGAATAGGTCTTTGCTTTCCTGGAGCTGTTGTCTGTGTGAGTTCTGCTTTGATGTGGCAGTGTACAGGGAGAGATGCTCTGCATCACCTGTCATCCAAAAATAGCCTCTCCATCAGCTGCAGGCCTGTGGCTTTTCTTCCCATCAAAGAACTCCTGTGTTGTTGTTTTGTTCCAGAGCTGGGTAGCAGATCTGTGCTTGTACCAGGGAGACAGGGCCACGGCAGCAGGAGCACTCTGCTCCTGACATGCCTGTAAACCTGGGGACTTACTCTTCACACAAGCTGATGTCATCATGTCATCACACAGATTTTATTGTGTTTTCCTGGCTTTGTCCAAGTGGGAGAGATTTCCAGGAGTGAGTACATCTCATACCTGTGTGCTGGCAAACTCCCTGGCATTCAGTTCAGACTGATGGGAAGACTTGAGTACTCAAGAACTTCCCTTTTTTAGTTTAGTTTCAAAGTATCATGCAGCTGCCACCTTTCTGCAGGGCAGCCTGTCTGTAAAACCAAACCCATGGAGCTGGCATTGCAGCCATGGCTTTCACCAGAGGCAGATCCTGCAGGTCAGCGGGATCATGCAACTCCAGGGGTGCTGTTCAGGGGCTGTGCAGAAGGAAGGTGACTCTTCAGGTGTGGGGTGCAAATGGTGGCCTGAGCACAGTTACACCTTTGTTCCCTTCAGTTTGACAAAGCTTTGCTTCTGTCAGGTGCAGCAGGAGGGACATGGCAGTCACATACATGTGCTCGTGCCAGGAGAAGGGGGTGGCTGTGCTGTTAGAGCTGCAGGATGTGCTGGAGTGTGACTGCAGCTGCAGTGCTCATGTGCAGCTGTTCCTGAGCAAACCTTTCTGCTCCACAGCTCTGGGCTGCCTGCCTCACTTCATGTTCAGAAGTGAAATAGTTCATCTGAAAGATTCTGATCCTTTCCTAAATAAAAAAAGGAAGTGAGTGCAAGTGGGCTTGTGGTCAAAAGAGGAATCCTCCAGATGGGAAAGCTGTGGCTGCAGTGCAGGCTGGAATTAGACTTGGCAGTGTTTGCAGGATGTATTCCTATTCCTGCAGAGCCCACCAACCCAAGAAAAGGCAAAGCTACATCCTCAGGACTGCTGGTTGTGCTGGAGCTTGTGAGTCTTTCTCCCTGGCTGGTTTTGCAGCCTTTCTCACTGCTGCCTTTGCCTTTCTCACTGCTGCCTTTGCAGTGCCACATGGGCTGGGTTTGAGTTTTGAGCCCTGGAATGACAGTTGTTCCAGGGTCACTGACAATGCCAGGCTCATGTTTGCTGCTTCCCATCCTTGTTCTGTACAGCTGGCTGGTATCTGAGCTCTTCCCTGTGTTTACTTAAAGGCAGCAGGACAGTAATTTCCATGGGTTTATGGGGAACAAGGATTCAGTGCACTGTGAGCTGTGCTTTGGTACTGTCTCTCCCCAGTACTGTGCTGGGTGCTGCTCCTAAAGTTCCTCTCCCTGTGTCTTTGGCAAAGAGAATACTTGCTGAATGTGGGGCAAAAACCTGGCTAAGGCAGCTGCTGGTGTGCACTGCAGGACATCCTGCTGTCTGCTGTGGGAGGGTGTGCCAGGAGAGCAGTGTCACATTGGAAATGTCTGATAGTGGTTCCTGTGACACGTGTGCAGGTGTGGGAGCAGCCCTTTGCTCCCTGCTGCTCCCTCAGATGCAGGAGGATGTGCACTGGCTGGACTGATCACTGTTTCTCTGTTCAGGGTGTAAATCTGTGTGCTGGGGGTCAGCTGTGGAAGAAAAAGGGAGTGGGAAGGAGGAAAGATTTTGCATACTGCTTAAATGCAAAACTCCATCCATAATCCATTCATTTGCTAACTTTTTTTTTTTCCCAGTGCCATAAAGTGCAGAGTTAATAGATTTAAGGAGAATAAGTTTCAAATGAGCAGAGAGCTTTGGAGAATATGTGATGAGGATAGGAAAGACACTTACAACTCTTAAACTTGCCAGTGGTATTCCCAGGGACTGGAATGCTCCACCTGCCTTGTGGAGCTGTGGTCAGATGAAAGCATTCCTTGTGAAAAGTCCAGGTTGTGCCCTGTGTACTCTTCATAGACCCCACGTGCAGCACAGTGGTGTCTCTGTGGGTGTCTGTGCTGTCTGACAGGGGGATGTGCTGCCAGGTGTGCTCCTGGGACAGGCTGCAGCTGCTCTGGGTGGGTACAGACAGGGTGCCTGGTGCTGCTGCTGCCTGCTTGTGTTGGCATTGCTGGGGGCTGGAATCCTCACTGGGAGTGTAAGACCCATTCACAGGTGAAAATAAGAGATGTGTTTGAATAAAAAATCTTTTTGGGCAGCTCTTGGAGTGCCCCAGCAGAAGGGAGGCCTCAAGCTGGAGGGTCTCAGTGTCCTCTGGTGCCCCTGAGATGTGGTGATGTATCTGCATATGCTGAGTGAGACATTGATGGAGCAGAGAGGAAACTCTGTGGAGTGCAGTGCAGATGTCCCACTTGTGCCTCCAGGCGTGGCTGCTGTGCCTCTCTCCTGCCTGCACCACAGCTGACCTTAGAGTCAGCCTGTATTTAGTTGTGTCTGCTCAGAGTCTGCCCTCAGCTCCAGGCTGTGGGGCCAGGACTCCTATGGGTGTTGGCTCTGCTGTGGCATCATGGGCCAGGTGTGCGAGTGTGGGGTGCCCTGCTGAGATCTGTGGCCAGGAGCTGCTGGGATGTAGAGAAAGTGAATTCTCTGCCGAAGGGATGGGGTGGGTGGGACTGCAGGGCACTCACAGAGGAACAGAATTTCCAGCTGCTTGGTTTCAGAGTCAGCCATAATCTTCTGCTTGGTCAGAGATGCCTCGTCCCCCCTGCCCGCTCTGGTTCTGAGGTGGAAACCCTGATGTTCCTTAGGCAGATTTCTTTGGAAGAGGTGGCTGGAGGCAGGGCCCAGTGCTCAGTCCTGTCCCTGTGTGCCCTGACTCTGACCCAGCTGTCTCTATGGATGTAAGTGCTTTGCTGTTCACCAACTCATTGACTTTATCTCGTTTTACTTCCCGCTCACGGGCTGCTCTGTTACAACAGTCTTTCATAGGATATTTGCTAATGGTGAGCAAACTTCTCCTGCTCCTGTGATGTGACTCCACTTATGTCATGTACATGATTTTATCTCTGTGTGTATCTGTATATATATATTTATATATATATGTGTGTGTATCTATATTTGTAACACACAGACATACACACTGATCTTTACTTACAGTGTTCCCTTGCTATAAGGCTGTGTGTAAAACTGTTTGGCTTTAGGTGCATCCTGCTTGGAGAGCTCTGTGTTCTGTGCTGGGATGCAAACAGTTCCTTGTGCTCTTGGCCAGAGCCTTACAGAGAGGGAGCACTGCCCTTTGTGAAGTCTCCTGGTTGTTAGTTTTCTCCCTCTCCATGTCCTTAGCGTGTGCTAGTCCCACGGGCCCTGTGCATGCTGGCTCCTGCATGTCAACAAGCCATGCCTTGTTCTGAGCTCTTCCCAGCTGAACTTCCCACGTCCATTAGGCTCTTCCCTGCTGCTGCTCTGCTGCCCTTGGCTGGGGCCCAGCCCTGGACTAGCCCCCACTGTGTGCTTGGCTATCCAAATTGCTTGCTTGTAGTTTGAACTCCTTTAGATGTGTTGGTTTTAAGATGAATGTTTCAGTGAATGTGTCTGGCTCCTGATGGCCAGATCCCTCCTGCCCCAAATGGGTCCCTGGATTGAAGTAAGCCTGGCTATTGATGTTTCCCCAGATGAATCTCTGGTTTTGGGGAGATCTGTGCATATGAGGAGGGCGTTGGGCTGGTGGGAGCCAGAGAAGGATTGGAGTGCTGCAGTTTGTGACCCTATCGCATAGAACGCCATGTTTACGTTTCAAATAATGATTTATTTTATTTTTTGCCATCAGGGTTATTCTCGATGGTTAGAGTTTGTTTCTACTGAGTTGGGAGCCCACCAACCACCAGCTGAAGTGGTGGAAGGGGCCAGGGCCTGAGCAGATGGGCTCTCTGTGCCTTCCAGGAGCTGGCAGGAGGACGTGCTGTGCCGCTCTGCATCGCCAGCGCAGAGGAGGCTCCTGGAAAGCTCCAGCTGGGATCTGGTGGAGCTCAGGGGGAGGGTGATGTAGTCAGGGCTTGAGTCCTGAGGAGGGCAGGTGTCCCTGGGGATGGCTGCAGGATGGCAGAGTGGTCCAGGAACAAGCCCACAGAATGGGAATCTGACTGAGCCTGGACTCAGCCATGCTGAGGGCAGCAAGGCTGAAGGCTGGCCTGCCATTTCTCCAAAATCAAGTCACCCCTTGAGCAGAATTTGGTTTTAGAAGGACAGGAGAAGCCTGAACCAGCACTCTGCAGGCATAAGGAGATGCTGTGGTACCTCACCTGTGCTGGAGCAGCATCAGATGGCCTTGTAGTACTGAGCTTTCCTGGATGTTGAGTTGTGAGCTTGTTCTAACAGTCTGTTGTCCCAGGAGGTACTGTTGGTTTGAGAGCTGGGGATTGTTAAGCCTTAGATCTTGAACAGTGATTTGGGTTTGAAAACACTAAATCTAGGGTGTGAGGCTCCTGTTTTGCTTGAGCATTGAGCTAATGAGGCTGTGAGTGACATGCTTTCATAACTAATCTCATTTTAGTCATCATTTCACTCCCTTGGATTTTGTTGCCTGATCTTTAAATGTCGTGCTAGTTTCCACATTCTTAACAGACACCTGAGGTGATCTAGAGATAAGAAGTTAGTAGGATATCTTGGATCTGTCTTTCTTATTTTTTCAACTATGGCAGGTGTGGTTTTAAAGGGAAAATAATGCAAAATTGAAGTCATCAGACATAGAAAAATCTGCCATAAAAATGGCATGTTGGCATTGATTTAGGAAGATGAACATGAATTGATGTAGTTTAGTTTTTCTAACTGTACAGATTCATGTGTGAGTCAGGCACATTCCCTACCAAGCCAAACATTCTTGGCTCCTTAGAAACCTGGCAGAGCTAAGGCAGATATTCTTAAGGTTTGTCTGTGACTACAGGTGCTGCTGGGAATGAGATTGGGCAAGGAAATAGTTTTGAGTGGAACTTTTTGTCTAGAAGGCTTCAGAAAGTCCAAGGTTGGATCCAGGCTACTTTTTTTAAAAAAAAGCTTTGTCTGCCATGGGTCTGTGTTGTCTGTGAAACTCGGTGTAAAAGCCTGTCTCCAAGTGAAGGCATTTCTCATTTGGGTTGTTCTTGAGAAACTGTTGAACAAACTGGGTTAAAGAGCATGAGGTTGATTTTAATTGTGATGGTGCAGTGCTGTAATTGTAATGCTACAACTCTGTCACTGCTGCTGTGATTACTAAGAGTGGCAGAAACAGTTCCAGGCACCTGCCCTGGGTTTTTGTGTCAGCACAGAGCTTAAAGTAGGAGGAGCAGCCATGGGTGAGTGGCAGTCCATGGGTTTTGTCCATGCTGGAAGTTCCAGCTGCCTCCTGCTGACCACATGTTCAGTGTGTGTGTCTGGGGGAGGGTGGTGGGATTTTTAAGGTCCAGTTTAGTGGTAAGAACTGGTGGCCTTGTTGCAAAGATCTTCCTCTTCTATGCTGTGGTAGTAATAAATTCTGTTTTGTTTTGCAGAAGGTTTAAAAGCCAACTCTTGCTCCTAGTACTTATTTCCTTAGCTCAGTGTACCCTCTTGTCTGCTGCTGTGATTCACCTCATTCATGAAAACACCAGAAAACGATGATCATCTAGACTGGTTGTTGTTTTCAGTTAAATAAGATATTTTAAAAGGTTTAAATGTCTCTGTTTAGTGCTCCAGGTTATGGAACATCCATTTTCTGAGGTCTCTCTTATTTCTGTGTTGCACTGAAGGCATTGCTGCTTCAGTTTTGTTCAGCTCTGCTTTTTTCTCTGCTTTTATGTGACTTTCCCAGTGGGTATGGGGATGTGGATTACAGTCATCCAGGTCTGCATTCCCCCATTCTGTATTAGCACAGCAGTTGCAGCTGTCTCCTCCTTTCAGGGCCCTTTGATTGAAAGCTTTGGGAAGCTCCTTTGTGCCAGTTCTGAAAAGATCACTTAAACACAGACAGGGAAGGGCAGTTAACTCTGTGCTGCCAGTACCACTGATTCTGTTTTCTCTGGAGGGAACCATGGGCAGTATTTCAGCAGGAGTTGGTTTCCTGCTGGGAATTCATGTCAGTAGATGTGGCATGAATGCACACATATGTGTGTCAGCACATGGGGAGCTTTACCTGGCACCAGGAACAGTGTGGAGTGAACTTTTCATACACTGCATCTATTTGCCCCTTCAGCTAATGATACTCAACTGTTCAAAACAATAAAATCCTGTTGCTTCTGGTGAGTCAGTGTTGCAAACATTTTGCAATCCCCAGTACAGATCTGAGGGCTGTAGGGAGCTTTTATTCAGTGTTCAGCATAAATCTGACACTTCTTCCTGTTTGACTCCTTGTTTAATGGCTGTATGCTTCTTTTTATGCCAGATAGCTTCCTTGTTCCTTATTTTCTAGGCCTTGCTCTCCCTAATAAAAAAGCTTTTGTCATCACTGTGTGCAGAGAAAGCAAACTGTGTAACTGTGGGTTTGTGCAGTCTTGTGCTGTTTTGCAGGAGTGAAAGTGTCTGGGGCATATGAGTGCAGGGGATGATAATGTGGCCTCATAACCTCTCCTGGCCCTGTGGTCACCCCTCTATAGCTGCAGAGGTGGTCTTGGGTTCAGCTGATAATTTTTGGGTCCCTGTGGTCCCATGGCCGGGTTGCACAGCAAGCCTGGAACAATCTTAGAGGTTGTCACTGGCACCTGGTTTCCCTCTGCTGTCTGTTGGACAGGGCACTGAGCCCTTTGCTGGGGACTGGTGTCATGTTGTGTTTTGCAGCATGCCCACGTGCTTGTAAGAACCTGAGCAGCTGCAGGAGGAGAGGCAGGGCCACAGGACAAGGCTGTGGGCAGGACTGTGGGACAGACCATCTTTCCTGCCCACAAGGAGGAAGTTGTGAACGCAGGATGAAGGCGGGTGTGAGATGGACACCACACAAGAGGGAAGTGTCCTCTGCAGCACAGAGTGTTCCAGAGCAGGGGCTGGATGCCCAGGCAACTCTGCTCAGCCTGCTCTGGGGACAAGGAGGAAGGAATGTCACCATTGCCTCCTTGGCTGGCACTGCTAGCAGTCAGTGGGTGCACAGGCTGTCCACTTGCTCTGGCACAACTCTTTTTGCACGTTCTTGAGGGTTTGGGAAGTGTGACCAGCTACAGCATGTTCCTGTAGGAATGCTGATTATCTCTTTTTATGCTTTTGTTGTCAGATTGAGTTCAGCTTGTCAAAGACAGGTTGCTTGTCCTACCCTCTGCTGGGCTTCACATCTCCTCCTATCACCTGCCCTGCTCAGAAACTGTATTTGGCTGAACCTTTTTCAAAAATTCATCTCTGCTAATTGCCCACCAGAGTTGTTAATTCCATGGGGCTGTGTCCTGTAATCTGCCCCCTGTAGTCACCTTCTTTTGGCTGAGAAAGGCACATTCGTTGTTATTGTTGGTGATCTGACATTTCCTTTGTGGTGTTCATCATTTGTCTCACTTAATAGCCATCCTCAGCCTTCATCCATCCAGTCATGCACAGCGTGGGGCCAGTTTGAGAATGCAGAAATAGGTGTGTAAGTGACAGATGGCAGCCATGTGTGAGTCAGGCAGGAGAGCATGTCAGAGAGAACTTCAGGTGTGTGTTCTTACCTTGTACAGTCAGGAGGTTGGTTTGAAATGCAGGCTCAGGTGAAGCTCTCAAGCTCTTGTCAGTGCTAAGTGGCCCAATGCATGAAGGTGACCTGTAACAGTGACCAGACCAAGCCAGAGTTTCTTGTCTTACCATCTAAAATCCTGCCACAATTGTACCAGCACTTCTGCCTGCTGTGTCAAACACACCTGCAGGGAGTTTTTCAGAGCTGACCTCAGAGGCATGTTGTGCTGTCAGTGATGCATAGAGCAGGATTGTCTGGCAGGGCTGTCCCTGCTTAGCTCTGAGACACAGAGGGGGTTCTGGGGCCTGATGTCATTGACCCTGTGCTGCCTCAGCTCTGCAATAACAGGGTGAGGTGGTGCCTCACATAGCTGAGCTGCACACGAGCTGGGATATAAATGGCTGGAACAGGCAGATTCCCTGCCAAGTGTGGCTGATCAGACCCAGCTGCAGAGCCAATCTCTGCAGCAGTGATGGAAAAACACTCCAGTGGGACTCAGCAAGTTAGGAAGCACAAGGACCAGAGTACCAGAGGGGACAGGTCCCTGGCTGACCCACAGCAGCAAATTCAGAGCTGCCTGTGTGTCAGTTCTGTGTATCTGAGTTGGAGGATCCCACAGACAGTGTGAACCTGGCTCTTTCCAGAAATGCTGCTGCAGAAGGTCTGTAGGACCTGGATGCAGAGGAGCTGATTATCAAGGCTGCCTGCACCTCACTAAGGACACTTTAGATGGAGGCTGGGCTAGACTTGCACTCTACCTGCCTGTCTGGTGTGGAAGTGTGTCAGTCATCACTGCTGAGGTTTCTGTTGATAATGTTGATGCTCTGTGATTGATGACTGCCTCATCCCTGTCCTTAAATGGGTGCAGGGGCCAAGAACAGAGTGCCTGGATAGTGAACTGGCCCTTGCCATCCAACATGTGGTCATAACAGCATTTAAAGGCACTGGAAAATGAAGCTGATCGCAGCATTCTGTGGAGGGTGACTTTCCTTGGCTGATTCTGTTCCATATTTGGCAGGACTTGGGTTGTTGAGTTTTTGGTCCCTGTTTCCTCTTACAATGCATGTACTGATAAGAAAGGCAGAACAAATAGAAGAGTTAAAAAATAAATTATTTTCTATCCTCAGATTGTCTAGTTTGCCACAGGGAGTCCCTCTGACATGCCTGCAGTAGTTGTAGGTTTAACAAGTATCACAAACATCTGTATGATAGTTCCTGTGCACTGCATTGGGCACTGAGACACCCAGGATCCCATAAACAACAGTGTAAATCTGATGTTGGAACAGAAGGGTTTCTGAAGCCTTACATACTCTCTCTAGAAGGCCTGGTGTGAGAACCCAGTGTGCTGGACCAGCCACGAGTGCTTCATGTGCCAAGTCCAGCACTGGATGGATGTGTGGTGACAGGGTTGGGGCTGAGGGGTTGGCTGCAGCAGCACAGGAACACATCCAGTCCACTGCAGAGAGGACTGGGAAAACTCCACTTGTAACTGACTCAGGACTACAAAATACTGAACAAAAGGTGAATAGAAGTCCAGAGCTCATCATTTGGGTGCTGATGAGGATCAGGCATTTGCTGGCTCCTCTAGAGAGGCTTCGAGCTGCTTGTCATGCAGGGGGTGTTGAGATCCTTTGGGGCAGAGTCCCCAGTAGAGAGAACTGGTGTCATGGTGCATGGCCCTGGCCAGAACTTGTCTAAAGCAGTCAGTGTCACTGGGAAAACAGAACAGGTCTTAGGAGAAAGAATGTAGCTTATGCTGCTTGGTGATGTGAAGGTGAGAGGATCTGGTGATGTCTGGGAACAGGTGAGCACTAGGAATGAAGTCATTTTGCTGGACTCCTGGGATCAGAGCTAACACAGGAAACAGAAAGCAGTTACTTGTGAATGGTTGGTTGGTAAAGAGGCCCCTACCTATTGGAGCAAGCTCTGTTTCCAGCCCTCACATTGGCTAATATGATTTGCTATGTGCCATGCAGCAAGGCTGAGCTGAGTTACCAAGGGAGGTCCTTCTTGTGTGACCAGAGCCCAAAGAACATCTCTGTGAAACTGGTAACTAGTCACTCAGCTGGGAATCCTCTTTGGTGTGGAAAAATACAAGTGGTTTGGCACGTCCTGTGTCAGCCCACATTGTGCCAGTACAGATGAGGACCAATTGTGACTGTCCAGGGGGGTGACCAGGTGGGACATGGGCCTGAGACTCTGGGACTGGGCACATTCCAGTGTGACAGTAGAGCTTCAAGTGGGTGGGTGGTGGCTCTGTGCTCCCTGCCCACCTCTGTGTTTCTCTCTGGCAGAGACAGCTGCTTAGTTTTGGACAGTGGTTTGCAGTCTCTGCAGAGGTGGCTGTCCCAAAGGCTCATCTTTGATGGGGGTCCATACTTGTGCTCTGCTCACTGTTCTTGTGGCCACGAGTCATTTCCTCCCCATAGCTTGTGGAGGTGCTGGCTGCTGGGAGGTTCTGTTGTCTGGGTGGTCACCTCCCTTCCTTCAGCAGCTTGGCTTGATTCTTGTCTGGAGGTGCTTTGGCACCAGCATGGTCCTGAAACATGGAAGAGTTGCCTGGTAGGTCCATCCTCCCAGAACTCCGAGGTGGTGACCAACTGCAGTGACCTTGGCATCTCTGGCTGTTCCTCAGGCTGCTGTTCTGAATGAGTTTCTTGTGTCAAATGCTGTAGATCTGGCTGAAGTTAGGCATTTCAGCGAGGGAATTGTTTCCACCTTGTCTTCCCAGGAGGCAGCAGTTGTTGTCTCCAGGTTTGCCCTTGGAGAGTGATGCTAAAGCTGCCAAGGGAACAATGCAGGAGTGTATCAGCTCAGGGCAGGTGACAGGAGATGAAAGCTGTGAAGACTCACCTTAATGCCACCGTTCTGCCCCTTTGGGCACCAAGGGCCTGGAGTTGCAGGTGTTCCCTGGGATTTCATCAGGGATGGGCTCTGGTTTCCTGTATCCTAAAGCATTCCTGGTTTTCTTCTAGTGGCACCAGACACAATTAACAACCACGTGAAGACCTGTCGTGAGGAGCAGAAGAACCTGCACTTCTTTGCCCCAGAATATGGAGGTATGCTGTGGCTGCAGGCCTGGGGGGTTTTTTTGGCCTTATTGATGCTTCCAAGCTGTCCTGCACCTTGTTCTCAGTTCCAGGTGCCTGAAAGATGCCACATTAACAGTTCTGAGCCATTTGCCTGCTGAAATGCTTCAGCTCCTCTGTTCCTTGGTAGCAGAGGAGGGAGAAGCTGCAGGACTGTCCCAGCCTGGTGCAGAGTGGTGCTGCTGGGTGCAGAGCTGACTGACAACAATGTTATTTCTGTGTTACAGAAGTTGCCAATGTCACCACGGCTGTGGACATCTACTCCTTTGGGATGTGTGCCCTGGAGGTGAGTGTTGAACAGACTGTGGGGCAGAGATGATGAGTCTGGGGACAGAGAGAGCTCTGGAAAGGCTGTGCCCATGGGTGGGTTTGCTCAGTGACAAGTGTGTTTTGTTCTCAGAGCCAAGTGCACTTTGCCTTGGAGGGATCCCTATGGAGGCTCCCCCAAGTGCCTCACTAAGAAGTAAATGGCTCAGCAATTCACAGTTCTTCCCAAAATTCCTAATGAGTAATGAATTAGTGGGTCTTGGCCAGTCCTGGAGTCAGACTCACTGGCTGGAGGGAATAGTCACTACTGCACACTGTTATGTAATGTCTGTGTGTGTGACCAGTGCCCCGGGTGTTTGGAGCAGAGGACAACTGTAGCCTGTCACTTTTTCTGGGCCAGCCTGTGCCCATCTGATACAGGTTCTGGTTGCAGTTGATGTGAGTCTGACATACCTGGTTGTAGCAGCTTTGTGCTCCCTCTGTCCTTGCAGTCAGTAGGTCCAAGTCCAGGTAACGGGAGTTGTCGTTGGGAGTATTTTCTAAGAAGAATTGTCAGAAAGAGCCAGCAAGGAACCCTCAGCCTGTGCTGCATATTCCATTAGTGAAGCAAGAAGAGAAATGTGGAAAGATGCAACTTTTAGGAAAAAAAACTTAAGCTGAACGCAGAGACATTCTCTGCAATATTTTCCAGACTTTCCTAGCTGGGAATTAGTGTCTGTGTAGTTGGCTGGAGCCCATTCTTGATGTGTTGTGTGCTTGCTCTTGTTCTGCCATGCAAAGCCAGAAGGGACACTGTCAGATCCTGGCAGTGATCCAGTCACTGCTTCATTATGGAATTATCAAACAGAATAACAGGCCAGTGGATCATGAGGTTCAAAATGGAGACACTTACTGTCCAGGATGTTGCTGGCAGGGCTCCCAGGGCTCCCTGGCAGTCTTGGGGTGTTAGGAGCAAACTGTTGTAATGAGGCAGAGCCATTCATTCTCTGTGTCTCTCCAAATGTGACCTTAAGTACCCCCAAACAGCCTGACTGTGGTGATGTCATGCTTGGCAGTGGTCTCCCATGCAGTCTGCCATTCCCAGTGGAGTCTGATGCTCTGCTCTGTTTGCAGATGGCAGTGCTGGAGATCCAGGGCAACGGGGAGTCATCCTACGTGCCTCAGGAGGCCATCAACAGTGCCATCCAGCTGCTGGAGGACCCCCTGCAGCGGGTGAGCTAGGGGGGCTGGTGCCCTGAATCCCTCTGCTGCCCTTGCTGGTTGTCTCACTCAGGTTTTGTCTCCAGGAGTTCATCCAGAAGTGTCTGGAGCAGGACCCTGGCAGGCGCCCCACGGCGCGGGAGCTGCTGTTCCACCAGGCGCTGTTCGAGGTGCCCTCGCTGAAGCTCTTGGCTGCTCACTGCATCGTTGGGCACCAGCGTGAGTACAGAGCCTTGGGAGACACATCCCCACCTGGGGCAGGGCTCTGCAGGGCTTGGCTGAGCTGTCAGTGAGCTGGGACACTGGGAACACCCCTCCCCATCCCCTGCTGCTCTGCAGGCTGCCAGACGCAGCTTGTGGGGCTGGGAGGGCTGTGGTGCCCAAAAGCATCAGAGAGCATAAGACTCTGCACTTCTCATTGCTTTTCTAAGGCTGGGGAGGAACTGCAATTGCTCTAAGTTACCTCTTTTTTTTTTTTTTTTGTAATAGATATGATTCCTGAAAATGCTTTAGAAGAAATGACCAAAAACCTGGACATGAACGCGGTGTTGGCAGAGATCAATCACGAGGACAGGGAAGGAGTCAAGATGATGTGAGTCCATGTTGTGCCCAGGGGAGCAGTGCTGGGGCACTGGTGTGAGCACTGGGACTCTGCCCATCACCTCCCTGTTGGTGTTTCCCCACCGACTGGGTGCCAGTGGGAGCTGGTGGAGCTGGAGGTGTCACTGTCTGGGCACACACACTGCTGAGCAGGGTTATTCCTGGGTGGGTGGAAGGAGACCTTGCACCTGTTCCCTGGGAGCAGATTCTGTGCAGCTGAAGTGAATTGTTCCCCAGATGGACAGGTGAAATGACACACTGTAGCTGGAGCAGTCCCCAGCAAAACCTGGCTGAACAGTTTTGGGAGGTGCTCTGACCAATCACAGACCAGCCAGATGGGAGTCCAGCACTTCAGAGAAAGGGTTCCTCAGTGTTTTCCTAATGGAGCATCTTATTCCAGACTATGCACAGGGAAAGGTAGTTGAGGCAGCTGTCAGTGACACACAACATCACGTACACTGTAGGGGTGGCTCCCTAAGGGAGTGACTGTAATGGAGTAAGCAGAGTGCCAAAAAAGGGATCTACATTTTGGATAACAAAGCCTTGGCTAGTCAAGGGATTAGCTGAAGAAAGTTAAGATGTGAATACTGTATTCCCAGAGAAGCCTAGGGTGCTTCCAGGGAAGCCCAGAGTTCTGGGATGCTTAGGCTGCTGAACAAGAGTAACCAAGAGGACAAGGAAGAACAGCTCTGTCCATGTAAGCAGCTCTCTGAGCCATAGAGACCCTTCCAAAAGCTGACATTCCAGTTGTCATAGTGTTGGGAAATAGTAGTATGAAATTCCCTTTGAAATGTTTTTGATATAGTTTCAAAATGGAGGACAACAAGTGAACAGCCAGAGCTGTGTCAGAGAGATCCTTACAGACATGGGATGTCAGTCTCTGCGGGCTTGGCTGGCTGTGGGTGCCAGCTGGAACTTGCTTTGTGGTAGTGCCATACCTCAGATGTGCTGGAAAAGGAGAAAAAAGCAGCAGTGACTTGAAATGTCAGCATCAGGTTCATCAGACTGCCATGAAAACCAAACTGCTAGAAAAAAATTGTAAATTTTTGTTGAAAACTACTGCTGTGTTAGAGATTGGCATGATCCCAGCTGGTGGGGGTGTGGGAGGGGCTGGAGAGGGGTCTGGGAGCTGAGGCAGGTGTGCAGCCCATAAGGCACTTGGGGATATCCTGTCAGGCTTCCAGCAGTCTTGCAGTCCTTACCTCATCTCTGGAATGCCTCAGAGCAGCCTTAAGACAGGGGTCTTTGGCTGTTCCAAGTGTTTGTTGCAACCAGGGACCTGGTATAGCAGGTATTTGTGAAACAGCTCACCAGGAACATTGGGCCACCCTCCAGATAGCTGTGCCTTGCACAGTTCTGAGGGCTGTGAGACTGGCTCTGCCATAACTGCTGCCTCATCCTTAGCTCCTATAGATAGTTATGTCCTTAAGGGAAGATAAGAGCTTGTCACACCTCTGTCCACACCCCTCCTGCCTGTGGACACAGCCCAGGACATGGGGATTTGAAACTGCATCCCAAGAGGCCCAAGTGGATGGTACTGTGAGACGATCTCTCATCTCAGGACATTTTGTTTTCCAGCTTCTCACAATCTCCAGCACTGGAGCTGGACAAATTCCTGGAGGATGTGAGGTAAGAGGGATTTTTTTTAAAAGACACCTTCCATTGTGTGTGAGACTGGAAAAAATTTGGAAAGGTACATAACCTGACATGCTGCTCCCTTCCTTGTAGGAATGGAATCTATCCCCTCACAGCTTTTGGGATGCCACGACCCCAGCAGCCCCAGCAGGTCGTGGTGAAATCTCCCATTGCTCCCCCATCAGTGAAAACCCCAACCCCAGAGCCTGCTGAGGTGGAGACCCGCAAGGTAAATGCTGGGGGGCTCTTCCCCCCACTCCCCCCTGCCAGGCAGGGTTGTGGGGCAGCTGCTCACGGGGTTTGTGTCTCTGTTTCAGGTGGTGCTGATGCAGTGCAACATCGAGTCTGTGGAGGAGGGCGTGAAGCACCATGTAAGTTTCTACCTCTGCCTGAGCTGGGGGAGGCTGGGGCAGCTGTGCTGGGCTCGTGGCTCTGATGTGCTGCTGCTTCTGCCTGGGGTAACCCTGCAGTGCTGCAGCTGCCAGGACCCAGAGCCTGACCCACAGCCCCAGGTCCTGCCTTCCAGCACAGGGTGGTGCTGCCAGCTGCAGTTCAGGATGGAACTGGCTCTGTGGCTGTTCTTTTAAATCCCCCTGGGGCTCTGGAGGGGTGGTTCCCATCCCAGGGGGTATTTCTAGGGTTGCTTTGGGCTTGCCATGGCAGCCATGCAATCCCTCATGAGCATTTCTTTGCCCTGCAGCTGACACTGCTGCTGAAACTGGAAGACAAGTTGAATCGACACTTGAGCTGTGACCTGCAGCCCAGTAAGTACCTTCTTCAGCCCAACAATTACCCTGGTGCCCCTGCTGAGCTGCACTGGGGCCAGCAGCACGCTTGGACCAAGGGCTGACACCTTTCCTTGCTTTGCAGATGACAACATCCAGGAGCTGGCAGCTGAACTGGTCCAGCTTGGGTTCATCAGCGAGGTAAGCAGGGGCTCAGGTAGGGCTCTAGGCCTGTGCTCCTTTGTCACAGTTCAATGGTTTATGCCACATCAGCCCTTTTTGCGGTGAGGAGGCAGGAGGAGGAATAAGCCAGTTCCCTGCCCTGGGGCACTCCAGCCATGCTCTCAGCTTTGAGTGGATGGGGTTTTACCCCTCACTATCCTCGTTCTCCCCAGGCTGACCAGAGCAGACTCACCTGTTTACTTGAAGAGGCATTTAGCAAGTTCTACTACACTCGGAACGGGGCCCTGACGGCCGTGACTGTGTCATCTTAGCCCCGAGGCTCCTGGGCAGCCAGCGTGGCCTGCGACCCCTCTGTGTCTGCCCACCGCCGTCGGGCATCCACAAGACCCCAGCTGCAGTGCTTGGAAGCTCATCCTGCATGTGCCGTGGCTGGGCTCATCGACAGTCCTCCCTGCCCGCCTCGAAAAGGGGACTTTGCGCATCAGTATTATTTCCAGCCCTGTTTTTGTTGGGATTTGCCAGGTTGTGCTGCGGAGCTGACAAACCTGGCTCGGGGTGTTCTGCAGCCCCACTCATGTGCATGGAGTTTGTTCTGTTTGAATTGTTCAAAGTGTCTTTTGCACAGCACAGAAATGGGTTTTTTTTCTTTTTTTTTTCTTTTTTTTTCTTTTTTT
>JANPWX010018654.1:79844-123457 GCA_024734555.1 Trochalopteron elliotii | reverse complement strand
CGCCTGTGCCCGGTTCGGCCCCGCCGGCTGCTGCGGGAGGGTGGGAGCGCCGTCCTCGGGCAGAAGCGCTTCAGTGGCTGAAGCTACAGCCGGGTCGAGGGTCCCGCGTGGGCTCGCAGGGTGGGCAGGCACGGGGCGCCGGGCTGGGCCGCGGCCAAGCCTCTGTGTGGCCTGTGGCGCCGAGCACACAGGGGTGAAGGATGCGAAAGGTGCGAGAGCCTCATCCGAGGGCGAGGCTGAGCCGTCCTGGAAGAGGCAAGAGATGGTGTGTGCTCCCTCGGGGGAGCAGTTCTGCAGGGACATAGGTGCCCGGCCCGAGCGTTTCGCCGTGCTCGTGCCAGCCCCACTGTTTCTCTTGCCGCCTGCAGCACTGGACCATGCTGAGCGTCTCCCTGCTGAACTGCCTCCTGTCCACCGCCTGCAGCGTGGGGCTGGCGCTGGCCTTCGCCCTCACGGTGCACGGCCGGGGCACGCACCTGGTCAGAGGCTGCAACAGCTCCGCGCTGCCGGTGGACGCCCGCGCGGCCATTGCGACCAACGACTGTCCCTTCAACACGACGCGCATCTACGTGAGTCCGCAGGGTCACTGCATGCCCCCCACTCCTCCCATCAGCCTTTTTCTCTCTCTGCTTCCTCTTGTCCTTCTTTTCACTCTCCTTCCTGCTTCCCTTCTCTCTCTCTCTCTCTCTCCCTTCTTTCCCCGTGCTGTCCAGGCAGTCTCTGGTGAGTGTTTTCAGGCAGCTCTGGTGCAGTGCCCACGTTCCTCTGACTCCGTGCTCTGCAGGACACAGCCCTGGCGCTCTGGTTCCCCTCCCTGCTGCTGGCAGTTGCAGAGGCCGTGCTCTCGGGGCGGTGCTGTTTGGTGGCTCTCATCTTCCGGGGCATCGGGCCTTGTGCACGTGGCTATGGCAGAGAGCAGGTACGCCCCTGGAGCTGGACACATCTCCCTGGATCTCCCCCAAATTGCTGCCTTTGTGCTGCATTTGGGAGGTGCTGGGTTCTGCTGGGAACAACCAGGCTGTGCAGTAGGAGGGGGGGGATGCTGAGTTGGAACTCTTCTAACCAGCCTAAGTGCCAGAGCAGCATCCCTTCATGGGGTGTTGCAGAGGGACCCTCTTCTTCATCCCCCGGTAGCCAGGCCTGTTCTTTTTCTGTGACAACACTGCCCATCACATGTTCTTGCCCTTCTCTTTTTTTTTTTTTTTCTCTCTAGCTGGCCAGGCCAAGTACAGCAATGCAGAGGCCACTCCGTGAGAGGCAGCAGCTCCTGGCAGGACTTGCAGAGACTCCTGCATAGCTGGAGGGGTGAGTGCACCTTGTGGGCCATGCTTGGGATGGGGGGAGCAGGCTCTGCCACCAGGAGGGCCCATCCCCAAAACACCAGCCCCCCAAAACACCTCTCCCTAAGAACGTGGGCAGAGGAGTCAGTGTGATGCTGGGCCCTGCAGCACAGCTTGGCACTGGCCTGTGCTCCTTTGCTCCCAGGTGGTGCTGCAGGAGAGCTGTGATCCAGCAAGGTCGGGGGCAAGGTGATGTCACACCTGCAGGGTTGGTGTGTGTAAGGTGGGGCTGCAGGGGTGAGGGGTGTGCCTTGCCCCCTCTCCCCAGCCCCACCACCCCACCTGGGACAGATCTGCAGGTCAGCAGGGACTCTGGGCCCCAGGTGCTCTCTCATCCTCTCCTCCAAGCTGCCAGGCCTTTCCTGGTGTGCCAAAGGCTCCGTTGGTTTCTGTCAGCAGTGATGGGCGTGGGCAGAGGTGCTGAGGCCCAAGTCCTGGTGCCATTGCAGGCATGGCAGCTGGCTGTGCCTGTGCTCAGGGAACAGAAGGGGAAGAATCCCTGTCGTGTGGATCTCTTGTTTTCTTGAATAAATATACTTTTCCTTTCTACACTGGCTGTTCTGAGTGGCTTTGCCAGGTGAGTGCTGGTTGGGAGCAAGGCCTGGCAAGGGAAGGAAGGTGCAGCTGCTCTGTGAGCCCATCTCTGTGTTTGCCACACCCCAAGCACAGGGATGTTGACAGAGCTGTAGCCTCAGTGTGAAAGTCACCCATGGATGTGGTGGTTGAGGGACATGTACAGGGTTTACAGCCCTGTGCCCAGCAGCTGCAGGTGTCCTGGGCCCAGCATCCCCTGGCAAACAGGAGCACTGCAGGGCTGAGATAACATGTTTTATTGGATGTGGAAGGTGCTGAGGGACAGGCCTGAAAGCTGCCAGAGTCCTGCTCACTGGAATGAGAAGCTGGTGCTTGGGAGTCCCCCACACCACCGCCGGAGGAACTCGATCACATCCTGGCCTGCAGGGCTGTGGGATGTCTGCAAGAAAGAGAGAGAGGCCTTGGCACTGGGAGGGGGCATCCCAAGGGCTGACAGGACTGGGTCTGTTAATTCCCACCAAGCAGCTCTGTCAGGAGAGTGCAGTAAACTGCCCCAGGACAGTGACTCACCCAGAAGGATGCTGTATTGTCAGCATGAGGGGCTGAACCCCACCCACAGCCTGTCTCCCTCTCTGTGGGGTTCTGGCTCACCTTGACAGCCATCACAAATTTGTACCACACATCCTTCTTCACTTCTCGGCCTGGCTTCAGCTCAATCTTGTTCCTTAGCACTGGGTACCCTGGGCACAAAGTGACACATTCAGATCGAGCTGAGTCCCCAACTTGGTGCATCCCTTTCCTGTGCTGTAGCTGGGGCTGCCCCAACGGAACACTTTGCTGGGGGGAATCATGCTGCCTTGGTCTCTGGGAAACCAAAATGAAGAAGGGGTGTCCAAAGTGGTGGGCTCAAATAAAGATTAAGGCTGAACTGCCCTTGGGCAGTGACACCCAAGTGAGTAGGTCCAATGATAGCACCCAGCTTTTGACTTCAGGAGCCAGAGCCCTGTTCCTGGTGGCCCACTCCTGCTCCTCCTTCTCTGACCCTTTTTAAGTCCTGCACTGCAGAACAGGCCCAGGTGCTGCCCATTCTTTGTCTGTGCTGGCCAGCCTGGAGTCCCTAGGAGAGCTGTGCCAGCCTGAGCCATCACTGAACCAGACTGGCTGAGGTCACAACTGCTCTGGGGCCTGTATGGTTCAACTCCCTGCTCAGGCCGGGCCACCGCAGCCCAGGGCTGTGTACAGACAGCTTTTGACCATCCCTAAGGATGGTCTCACAACTTCTGTGCAACCTGTTCCAGTGCTTTACTCACTCAGAGTAAAAAAGAGCCCTCTCTCCTCCAGCAGAGCTGGTTCCCCACAGCCACAGCACAGCCCAGACCTCCTCCCAGACCTACCCTGCAGCACGTTCCCAGTCCCTGCATGGCACTGTGTCACTCCCTGTGTGAGTGGGCTGTCCTGGAGCTCACCTGTCAGCAGGCAGGGCAGGGAGGGCACCCCTGTACCTGCAGCCACCAGAGAGGCCTCGTAGGTGTCGCGCTCGTCCTGCGGCAGCGCCTGCTCCAGCCGCTGGTCCATGGACATGGTCAGCACCCAGTCCCTCACCTCCTCCCGCTGCTCCTCCTGGGGAAAAGGGACAGTGCAGGGCCTGGAACTGGGATGGTGCTGCCTGGATGCAGCCACACAGCAGCAGGGAGCACATGGGAGAGGAGATGGGTGTGTAACACGTGCACACAACGCACACGGGCATGGGGAACAGTGGTGGTTTTGTGTATGTTGGGAGCAGGAGAGAGAGAGTGTGTGTGTGTGTGTGTGTGTGTACACAGGTCTGTGCATCTGTGTGTGTGCTTTTGTGTGTGTGTACACAGCTATGTGCACGTGTGTGCAACACATCTTTGCACACGTGTTTGTGTACACAGGTGTGTGCACACGTCTGTGCATATGTGTATGTGCCTGCTGTGGGCGGACAGGCAGAAGGTGGCAGTTGTGGGTTCATTTCCATCCCCTGCAGTCTCTGCACTCCCAGCCTCACCCCAATAATCCCTGTTCAGAGGGCCCTGTAGCAGCATCACTGCTCACAGGAGCTGAAGAGGACAGGGGACACTCACAGGCACGTGCTGATGGGCTGGAAGTGGCACTTCACAGGGAATGTCCGTCCTCTGAAAATCAGAATGGTCCAGGGAATCCAGGTTCCCTTCTTCAATGGCCTGGGAAAGAAGGGGTAGAGCACTGGGCAGTGCCAGCTGGAGAGCTCACAGTACAATTCATGGTGAAGATGCCCCTGGGCTGTTGGTGCTGTGGTGACCAGGCCCTCCTGTCATCCAGGACCACACTCTGCAGTCTCTCTGACACTGCCATATTCAGGTGGCCTCAAAGAAGGGAAAGATGTAATTTAGGTGCTTTTGTTTTCCCCCAGCTGCTGCTGACAGCACTTGGGAGTCTGGCACAGTGAGGTCTGTCAGCTCCCTTGGATTTGGTGTTTCTGAGGGCCAACCTGCTGCTCAAGGAAGGGTCTGAGGGGACTCTCAAGTCTTGTATCACAGTGGCTAAAGCACTAGGTCATGGCCTCCACCTCCCAAGTAGCTTTTTCTTCTCTTGGAACAACGTGAGTGAGCTCACCCTGAAAGCTGTAATGGCATCTGCAGCCATGAGGATTTCAAGCCTCAGCTGTCAGGACAATGTGCTCTTTGCTGCCATGTGCACGGTGGCATTGGCACACCCAGGGTGACCTGGCCAGAGTTGTGCAGGTGCCCTGGTGGTGTGAGGGTGCCCACTGCTCTCCAGGGACACACAGAGGGGTTTGGGGGCTCTCTCCATCAGTACAAGCTCCAGTGCCATGCAGGAGCCCCAGGAGTGCCCTGGCCAGGCTGGGGCTCTGTGGTGGCCCCAGAGCCATTTCAGAGACACAGCCCTCCCTCTCCCCACAGACCACACTCACATCTGAGAGGTCCAGGAAGCGGTTCAGGAAGACAAATGCCATGTTCTCCCAGCTGACTGCCTGGTATGGAGAGGAACCCTGACTCAGACTGGGCTGTTCATCCTCACAGCCACTTCTTCTCCCAGAGCCATGGCTGGGAAGGATGTGGCTTTCTGTTTGTGCCACAGTGTCCTGCCTGCAGCCCAGGAAATGGACAAGGAGATGGCACATTCCAGCTCACCATCCCCAAAGACTGAATCCCGTGGACAACCAGCTCACTGCCACAGGCTGGCCCACAGGATGGAGCCAGGCATTATGGATGGGGCTTGGAGCAGCCTGGTCTAGTCCAAGATGTTCCTGCCCACGGCAGGGAATGGAACGAGATGAGCTTTAAGGTCCCTCCCCACATACACCATCCCATGATTCTATTATTGCCCAGCCAGGTCCAGGCAGTGAGGACATGCTGCTGTCCTTGCCGTGTGTCACAGCTCCCAGGCAGGTGTCAGACACAGGGGATGCAGAGCAGAGCTGAGCAGTCTCCCATCCACACTGACAAAGCCATAACATGGCCTCTGTCCAGCCCTGATGGGTCTGTAGGTCCCATCTGCTCACTGGCTGAGGTCTGGCCAGCTGCTGAACAGCCTCCAGTGGGCAGAGTCCAGCAGCCAAGGGAGGATTTGGGGAGATAAAGCTGAGAATCCCTGAGGCCAGGGTGTCCTTCTCTGGCCCAGTGGCAGGAGTGTCTCACCTTGGCAGCTGTCCCAGCCTCGTAGAAAGCCTTGTCTGCAGGGAGCAGGTCCGTGTGGCGCAGCAGGGAAATGGACAGCTGGGCAGCCATGGTGTCCTGGGGACACACAGCACAGCAAAGACACAACTCAGCAAAGAAAAAAACAGGGTGGGAAGGGATCTCATGAGATCACCCCAGACTCACAGCAAGGACTCTGCACCCATACATGCCCTACAGGTAAAAAAAAGGTCACAAACTTCAGTGCAGACCCTGAGTTCCCTCACTACAGAACACATGGGACTATCATCTGAGGGTGAAATTCTCCTGCTTTAAAAGCCTTGCTGTTTTTCACTAGAAGCCACACCCAAACATCCCCCATTTATGTCACAGAACAGGTGAGGACGGAAGGCATTGCTGGCTTGACATTGCTGGCAGTTCCCAAATCCTGCCTCTAGCCCCAGTCAAGGCAGAGGCAGCCACATGCCTGGTTCAGGAACGTGCCTGGTTTGATCATCTCAAGGAATGGAGACTCTCCAACCTCTCCAACAAACCTATTCCAGCCACAGTCTCAATAAATTTTTTCTTGTAGCAATTATGTAAGAATTTTGGAGCAGGGGTGAGGAACTGAAGGGTAATTTCACTCTTCTGCTGCCAGATACTCATTGCCACACAAGAACTGTCAAGGCCACCCCTTCTTCATGGCCCCAAACAGACTGCCCAGCACCTCAACGTTCCACAGCTGTGGAGATCTGTACAGCTTTCCAAGACATCAGACTTGGCTCTTGCTGTCTGACATGTTTCTGGACCCCCAACATCCACACACACAGCCATGGGCAAGTCCCAGTCTTCCCTGTGGCTTTCACTGGAGTCCTTTTCCTTCTCCCAGCCTTCTCCATCACAACTCCAGTCCCACATCCATCCAGAGCTCTAGAACAATTCCACAGTCCCACATGGATCAACATTTCAGCAGGGAGGCCAAGAAAAAATCCCCGTGCACACAAGACTCCAAAACAGTCACAGGGCCTTGTGATGCCTCCACACAGCTCCACGAGCTCCCAAGGCCCCACAAAGAGGCCCAACACACAGGACCAGGACCTGCTAAAGCCCTGGGCAGATGATCTGCTCCGAAGAGTGAAGCCCAGCAGCTCTTGGAGCCCAGGAGAGCAGAGAGGAATCCATCCCTCTCCAGGGAAGAGCAGATTTTTTGTGACCCATAATTTTCTACTGGCACCTCAGCTCTCACAAGTCATTCCAAGCACATGGATCAGCTCCTGCCCTGGTTCACAGCTCAGCCACAGTGGCTGGGGCATCACCCACAATAAACAGAAAAGACCACCTACAGCCCCACCTGCCAGTGGTGGGCTCCTGGATTATTGCAGTCACATTCTCATGCATCCATGACTGTGTGATTTGTGAACAGTAACCCGTGAACAGCCCTGAACCTGCAGATCCCCATGGGGCTCCCCTCTCCCAGGGGTGACCTGGCAGAGGAACTCCAGAGCCTCACCAGCTGTTTCAAGCCCTGCATGGCAGAGCGGGTGGCGCAGTAGTGGGAGATCAGCAGCATCCTCTCAAACTCCTCCTGTGCTGCAGTGTTTGCCTCGCTGGACTTCACTAAGTTCTCACACTGAGAAGAGAAAATGAGAGGAACTGAGGGCAGGAGAGCACGAGGGCACTTTTCATCCACATGAGACATGGAAGTCAGGAGAGAGAAGGATCTGAAATATCCAGACACCTCTGGGGCTGAGCAAGGGCTGGGCTTTAGGTGCTCTGGGTCCAAAAGCAGGCTGAAGGAAGGAGCCTGTGGGAGCCAGGGAAAGTCACCAGTACTGCAACAACAGCCAGCACTGGAAGCAGGGGTGAGTCTGGATGGACAAAGGGAGGATTTTTTGATTTTGCTTCTGCTCCAAGTAGGTATTTGTGGGACAGAAACAGAGATAAAGCAATCACATGCTCTGGCTGAGGTGTTCTGGACAGGAATAAGGAGCAGAAGGCTCTAAGCACCCATGGGGACGTGGGGAGGACTCATATTCTCCAGGCTCAGTAGCTCTGTGCTCTCCCCATGCAAGCTGCTGAATATGGGTGCAGGATGAGAAGAGGATGTCACGACAGCTCCCTTGTCACAGTGACATGGAGCTCTGCAAGGGCCAATGTCCAGACCCACTCCCAGGACTTGGCCTGGAGCACAGGGTCTCCTTCTCTGCCTTCTCTAGCTCAGCCACATCCACTTCACAGGGTCCTGTTTTCCTGCTGTCCAGCTCTTTACCCTTAGCTTGTGCTCTAAAAACACAAGCTAACATCACTCTCTGCCCATGTCACCTGGGCAGAGAGAGACTGGTTCTTCTCCCTGCTCAGTCAAGACCTCCTGGGAGCTGGAGCTGAGCAGGCAGCTGAATAATGGCCACACTCACCAGACTGAGGAGCATGTCCCTCAGGTCAGCCCAGCTGGAGTATGCCTCAGCACAGTTCATGCCAGATGCATTCACCATCTCCACAAAGAGACGCTTATAAATGTTGAAATTCTGCAACAAGAAGGAGAGAAGTGTGGAAGGACACAGGTGGGTGTGGGTCTGAGATTTCTGGGCCTGAGAGATTTTAGCCTGCTAGCAGCTGCTAACTTTTTACCAAGCAAAAAATTTCTCAAGAAAGCTTCTTTTCAAAACAATCTTGGCAAAAAACTCTCCTTTCTCAACACAATCTTTGTCCAGGTGGTGTTTTGCTGTTTCTCCTGTTTAACCAATGGGATCAGAGAGGTGTTGTTCCTATTCACCAACCATGTTAAGTCTATCACAACACCTTAGAAAAGGTAGTAAGAATTAGACAATAAAGCTTTTTTTCTATGCTCTTTGCCTTCTTCTCTAAATATTTAGAGTCTCTCATCTTTCTTTCATGTCCTACAAGGACAGATGGGGACTCAGCAGACCCTAGAGCTCTCCTGCTGCCAAGCACAGGCCAAGAAAATGGCTCCCAGAGTGGCAGTGCTGCAGGTTGTTGGCTGGAAAGGGTGCTGGGGAAAAGGCAAGGAAACAGGAAAGGATGGAATGATGCTTCCTGCAGCCAGTGCTCTTGGAGAGGCAAATGGTTCCTTTTGTTCTGAACCTGGTGCTCGAGCTGCTCAAAACAAACACAAACTCAACTCCCCTGTCCCTTCCCGTGGAGAACATGCCAGGAGATTTCCTCCAGCTCTCTGTAAGAATCCACTGCAAGGCTGGACATGCAGAACACGAGGCAATCCCAGTTCAGGCAGCAGATCCCAGCCCCTGGGACAGTCCCCCGTGTCCACACAATTACCTGTGGGCTGGCAGGGGCTCCGTGGTGGACATACAGGCTCAGGGCTTTGTCCCAGCTGCCCTCACAGATCAGGTGTGTTGCATACAGAGCAACGTACTTGTGCAGGACTTTATAGCCCTGGAGGAGACACACAGAGAAGCAGCAGCATGAGACTCATGAACTGAAGGCTTTGCCACTTGGTGGGGATGGATTCAGCTCTGTGTGTGTGTGCACAACCCCCACACACCCGAGTCCCAAAGGGTGAAACAAGTAATCAGAGCTAGATTACCTAAAGCACATCTGGGTTTTGATTTGGGCCCTACTGACACCTTTATCTTGGCTAGCTGGTCCTCCTTCCACACATGGAAATACAGCTGTTTTCCAGCTGTTCACCACTTGCCAAAGGAATACTGCCAAACACCTGAAGGATGCAGGACCTCTACTATGTGCCAACAAGGCTACCCTTAGTAGCCCTTAGTAAAGCAGCCCTTAGTCTAACAAAGTAAATAACTAAAACCCAGGGTGAAGATGTTTATAATTTACAAAGCTGCTCTAGTCCATTATCCACATGCTGTCACAGTTCCAGGACTTCTCAGAGTGCTGCTCACACCTGTGCTGACCCCACAGACACTGCTGAGGACTGCTATTGGCCTCACAGAAATTCACGTGAGGAAAGAACTGCTTCACATGCACAGATATAGTAACGAGAGGAATAAAATGGCATAAAATGTGCAATCCTGTTAAAAACTGAGCAATGGAAGCAGATCTATTATGCAGAAAAAAGACCAGAGTCCCAGCAGATGTCCAGAACTCCAACACCCAGATGGGGGATGCTGGTGAAGCACCATGTTCAGCATAGCTTGGGATAAAGATTAAATCTGGTATGTTTTGATAAATGTCCCATTTTTGCTGTATAATCACTGTAGAGCAGCTGAGTCAAAGTGATTATATTCTGCAGTAGTTACTGAAAAGGGTCATGCTAAAGCTCTCTCAGAGCCACGGGCAGACACCAAGGTCTTAGACTCAATGTGGCCTTGTGGTGCCCAATACAATAAACTGAGTCTTTCCCATTAAATGGAGTGTGCAGTTATTCTCTGTGGCTCCTGATAAGCAGAATATCAATAGGGGACCCTCCCAAGAGAACAATGACTGCAACAAGGACTATCTGTATCACAGAGAAGCCCAGGTCTAAGAAGCATCAAGTTCACTCTAGTAGAAGCCAAACGTAGGTCACTGGAACCGAAGTTATGAAATCACAGTCCCAGACATTCCCAGTGCTTTTCCAAGGCTTCACTGCTGGCTTGAGTGACAAGTTGTGATGACCCCACTAACTGCAGACACTGCTGTCAAGACTGCCCTGTTATTCAGTCTGAACCAATACCTCACTCCAAAGAACTACCTGCCCTTCATTACCTCCATTATCAACAACCATTTAACCAAAAACTGTTCAATAACCAATCACCAATCAATAACCACTGAATACAAACCATCCCTTGAAGTACATCCTGGCAATCGAGAGCTGTCTTCTCCTGTTACTGCCTTGAAAGAGCACTGTAAAGCAGTTTCATTTTGCTTTTCTCCATTTTATTACTCTGCTGACGTAATTTTGTTAGTTTCAGGTCAGTAAAACTGAAAAAATGTGAAATTTGCTTTCCTGGCTAGGACGTCTCACTCTGACTGACACCACCACTCTCAAGGACATAGAAGGCTTTCTTCTACAAATCCCTGTTTCCATGGTACCAATTACTTCCAGCCCAAACAACTCATTTAGCTTCTTCCAACGCTCCATTAATCACTAAATTTAAACACAATATGCTTCAAGGTTCTAGCACTTCCCCACTCAGCCTGACTGGCCACGATGGGGACAGTGGTGTGGTGCCCCCTGAGCCCCTGCAGGGGCTCTGCATGCTGCCCAGGGTTCCAGGACCCCAGGCCTGTCCCTCAGGACTCACACAAGCACTCACCTGCTTAGCTGCGACCTCCAGGCACTTTTCCCACTGCTCCTGCTTTGCATAGATATCCAGAGCTGCCATGACATCAATTCCCACTAGCTGAGGATGGAAACAGGTATAAATTCACTGTGCAGGCCACACTACCTACTCACATCCATGCAGGCACCAGGTCACCCATGTCTTTTTTCCCCAGACACAAGAGTCTCTTCCCCTCCAGGGCATTAAACCACAGAGCCTGTGTGACCCATCTTCCACTGAGAGGGACCTGGTCAGGCTGAAGATATTGGTCCATGTGAAACTCATGAAGGTCAACAAGGCCAAGTGACAGGTGCTGCACCTGGGTCAGAGCAACTCCACGCACAGATGCAGACTGGGTGGAGAATGGATGGAGAGCAGCCCAGAGGAGAAGGACTTGGGGGTGTTGGTGGACAACAAACTGGACATGACCTAGCAATGTGTGCTTGGAGCAACCCAGTCTAGTGCAAGGCGTCCCTGACCAAAGCAGGAGGTGGAATGAGCTGAGCTTCAGATAAGGGGTTCCTTTCCCACCCAAACCCTTCTATGATTCTGTGGTCTGACATGCAGTAGCCATGGCTCACAGGCACATAGAGACTTCTCACTCATAGTCAGGCAAAAGGCCCCTGAGAAAGGCCCCAGGGATCTGCACAGCTCCTGACATCACTCCCTAGCCTGCCCCAATACATACCGAATCCACCTTTCCTTGTTTTTTTAAATACTCCTTATAACGCTGGTCCACGTACTCCTCTGACCTGTGGGTAGAAAGAATCCCAAAATGGCAGCAAGACTCATGTCTTGCATCAGTGCAGAGGCTGGATTCAACCTTGGAACTAACTGGCAGACTTCCAGCTGTGCCAGGTCTTGCTAGCAGGCTGCTGGTGCACAGATGGATGGGGAAGGAAAGGGTCTGAGCAGCTCTTCACAATATAAAATGTGAGGAGAACAATGGATCATGGGGCTTTCAGAAGAAGTGCATGCACAGAATTATGGCAAGGGAAAGAGAGACAGGCAAAGGGGTGAAACAAAAGGGGATAACAATTTCTGTGGGATGTGTGGCAATAGAAAAGTGTCAGAATGTTAAACGGCTTGGGAAGGGTAGCTGTGGAGAATGTACCCTGTCAAGCCTGGGGAGGCCACTGTGGGGAGAATCCAGGAAACCCAGGGGCAACAGGACAGTACAGGACAGGACAAGGGATCAGCTGGGGAACGAGAAGGGTACAGTTTGCAAAGTTCAGGGCTTACCTGGGGTCAAACTCCTTGGCCATGTGCTTGGCCTTGCTCCATTCCTCCCCTTCAATGAAGGCATCAATAGCTTCTCGGATGAGGTCCACGTGTAGGTAAAGCTCAGCTGCCTGCAGGGCCAGAGACAGTTCCACAGGAGACAAAACTCCAAGGGCTCCCTGTATCCCAGGCTGAAGCTGGTGCTGGGCCGCCACACAGACACAACAGAAAGTTTCTTCCCAAAAGACAAGCCTCTCCTCTGCTTCCTGCCTCCTCCTAAGGCCTGGCTCTCTCACACTATTCCAGGACTTGATTCATTCCCCTCTTTCATCCCCCTTGAAGATTCTGCCCGGCCTTACCTCTAGGTAAGGCCATCCATTCACCCATCACCCCAGGATGTGACCTGACCTCTTTCCCTTGGTTAGAGCTCTCCCTTCCAATGTCACTGTTTCTCCAGCAGTCTGGGAAAAGGAGCCAGGCCTCACCGTGCTGTATTTCTTCATGGCCACCAGCTGAGGAGCCACAGTCCGTGTCACCTCCACGCTCTGTGACTGATCCAAGAATTTCACGGCCAACTCAGCAGCCTGTGAAGAGAAATTGTCAGCAGCTCAACTGATTAAAATGATGGGAGAACAGGATGAAGCTGGGAAGTGTTCAGTCCCAGCTAAAAGACTGACAGCTGGAAGAAGGGGAGAAATGGAATGATGGAAGGAGGGGAGAAATGGCAGGTCGTTTTGACAAGTCAGAGGAGCAAAGCCCAGCTACTTCCACACACAGGAGAAGATCAGACAAGGACATAACTGTTGTTGAAGTTGGTACAAGGACATGGGTGGGAGTGACAAGTATGAGCAAGAACAAAGGCTGCACAAGGTGCTTCTCTAGCAAGGGCTGAGTCATAAAGTGCAGCTCTTCAGTGCAAGGAGCCATGGGCACACAGACAGGGGCCTGCCACAGGCAGTGGTGCCAGAGCAGGGGAGGCAGCACCATGCAGGATAAGTACAGCCTGTCATGGCTCAAGAGAACAGCTATGAAGGCTTTCAGCCCTGCAGTCACTGTAGTCTGCAGCTCTCCTGTGCTCTGCTGTGACAGGGATCTCTGAGATGCACTCAGGTTGTGGAAGAGCTTCTGCTGGAGTCCTAGAAACTTAGAATTTTGGGGGTTTAGTATACAGTAATACATATGAGTCAAGATGGAGGATTTTGGGTGTTGTCTTTGTCCTTCTTCTTCACCTTCTCCTTCCTTCTTCTTCATGGGTTTGGGTGGTTTTCTGTAATTGGGTGGAAAAGGTCTGCATTGCAGGCCTTGGGTGGTCATTACTGGGCCAAAACCATAAATAATATAGGTGTCACCTTGATATTGGGTACTTATTGCTGAAAAGACCTTGGAACGAGTTAGAAGCTCTCCAGTCTACCTCATTTCTGTAGCTTGCTAGTTAAGATCATGGGCCTGTAAATACTGTAAATAGATAAGATATAATAAACATTCCAAGTCCGAACTCGACATCTACGTTTCCCGTGTGTTATTCATCCTGACCTTGGCAGAGGAAGAACAGAAGCCAAAACTGTCAAAAGCTTCCAGGCAGAAGAGCAGGTGAAGGGAATCACAGCCCCAGCCCTTTTACCTTCAGTAAGCACTTCTCCACCAGGATGCTGTTGCTGGGATCCTGCACCTTCAGGTAGCAGTCCACTGCCCTGGAGTATTCCCCAGACTGCTCCCACTCCCGTGCCTGCTCCAGCAGCCCTTCAGTTCCACTGCAGGGAGGAATGCAGGCTGTGAGCAGGACTGCCAGAGATCCTGCAGACAGTGTGTAGGGTGTCTGATGGCAATGCAGGCTGTGAGATCCTGCAGACAGTGTGCAGGGTGTGGGCAGGGAAGTGCACAGACCTCAGACAGAGCAGAGCATGTGACAGAGAACACGGAACAGTGCTGAGGAGAGAACTGACCAAAGACTCTGGGGAGACACAGTGGCAGTACAGGAGACCATGGAGATTTTTAAGTGTGGCAAGATGCCATCTGGGAGATCTTGGATGGCAGAAACAGACCTCCCAGAGCAAAAAGGAAGGATGATAGGAAACCTATGTAGTAAGAAGTCTGGAGTCCTCAAGAAGGAAACAAGTGGATGTCAGGGATCCCATCAGGCTGTCTCTGTAAGGCATCAGCAAAATGGCCATGAGGAAGAGCTTCCAGGCTATTTCCTGCAGCCTGACCACAGCACTCCTTACCTGGAGCCTTTCTTGCCAGCCTCTCTGCCACACTCCTCCTGGAGCTCTCCCAGTCGACTGGGCATGTATTCCTTGCAGATCCGCAGGGCCTCGCTCCACATGCCGGCCTCCTGCACAGGCACAGTGGGGAGAAGTTTTCACCAGGATCCCCCACACTCCTGCCACCACATAACACATCCATCCCCTCGTGCCATCTTGCCAGAGAGCTGACTAGAAGAAACAACCACAGTAGCACCACTCAATTCTTTCCTCCCCCAAAACTGCATCTCTGTCTATCCACTTGTCCTAACTGCCTCAAGGGAACACACTCATCTGTAAGGCTGAAAGATTTTTAGCCTGCTAGCAGCTGCTAACTTTTTCCCAAGGAAAAAGTTCTCAAGAAAGCTTTTTCTCAAAACATTCTTGGTAAACAACTATCCTTTCTCAAAACAGAGCCTTTCCCTGGTGATCTAGTAGTTAAGATTCAGCGCTCTCACCACTGCCACCCAGGTTTGATTCCCAAACAGAAAACCAGCAAAACACCACCTAAAAAAAACCTGCTTTAAAAAAAACCAGTTGTTTACCAAGATTGTTTTGAGAAAAGGCTTTCTTGAGAACATTTTCCTTGGGAAAAAGTTAGCAGCTGCTAGCAGGCTAAAAATCTTTTAGGCTCACACTCATCCATCCCAGCTACCTCAGTGGAATAGGCACTTAAGCCTCCAAATGCACCCACTTGTTTGTGCTACCCCGAGGACCACCCATATTCTGGCAGGATACATCTCCAGAAATGAGAGAGCACGAAGCTGTGATGTGAAATCCACTCGTTCAGTCTTCAGGCCAGAATTAAGTTCCTCTAGAAACCCTGAGTAAATGGTTTCTCTTTGGCTACAAAGCTGACAGGGGGAGCTGGGACGTGAATTTCACTCTTTCACCTAAACTGGGTTCCTGTCCAGTGAGGAAGGGAATGATGCTGCTACAGACTGCACTCACCTTGTAGTACTTGATGGCCAGCTCAGGTCTCTGTGCTCGCAGGAGGAAGGCCTCTGCCTTCTGGAACTCTCTCTGCTCAAAGGCAAACTGTGCCTGTCCCACCAGCACATCAGCCACGCTGTCTGGGTCATGAGCCTCAGCCACACGCTGTGCAGCATCCCAGTTCTGGTTGTGCACAAACCTGGGAGCATGAGAGGGAACAGGGACAGCAGATGTGACAACAAGGATGACAAGGAGCAGCCCAGTGCTGGAGAGGCAATCAGGCTGGCCTTGCATGGCGAGGATGTGGAGGACACATACATCAGCACAGCTTCCTTGGGCTTCCCAGCTTTAATGAATTCTCCTTCAGCCTCTTCAAATTTGCCCTAGAGGAGAAAAAGTGATTTGTTTGCAAATCACCTCCTCTCCTTACCAGAAGGCAGGGAGGATTTATTAAACAAAGGTGTGTGGAGCTTGGTGCTGGCACCTTTGGATATGCAGTGACTGCAGCCAGAACTGTGACTGCTGCAGCAGCCCAGGGACAACTGCTCAGTCACCTGAGGGACAACAGAACTTGCACCTATTCCAGGGGAGAAATTACCTCATCTTCTAGGAACATGGCATACTTCAAGTGGATGTCTGGCATCTTCTGCTTCATGGAGAGGCGGGCCAGCTCAAAAGCAAATTCAAAGACCCTGTAATGAAAGAGAGAAGAACTCTGTGCTGTGAGAGTATGCCTTCATGAAGAACAAGACATCAAGCAGAGCACATGACACTGGGAGAGGAGAGAGGGGAATACAGGGGGTCCCAAGTGAATTAGCACTGGCCGTTCCTCCTGTTCCTGACCAGGAGCTTTTAGAGTTCCCACTAAGGAAATTCAGCTCCTTCACACCTGCTGTTAGAACCCAAGAGATGTGGGAGTCTCGGGAAGAACAGCAATGAATGGCCACACAGGCAGACACCTGACCAGCTGCAGAGCAAGGCCAAAGCTTTTGTGCCAGTTACTTATGCTGACATGAGGAGTATTTCCTCTCATGCTCAGACACTCTCACAACCCTTCCCTTGCAGAGGATAAGGGACAAACTGCATTTGCCTGCCCAGCTCAGAGTTGGTACCGGCAGACTGACACAGAAGATGGAAAGTGGGATGTGTTGAGGACGTGGAAGGCCTGTGTCAAGCACAGTGGGGTGGGAAAATGTCATTTTCTGGACCTGCAGCTATCACGTGCACACAGTTATCTTGGCCCACACGTTTTTTTCCTGCTTAGGCAGAGGGGAGGGAAGAATTGGGAGGAGGCACCTGCGTACCCACTGTCCGTGGCATGGTCAATGGCCATCTCCAGAAGCCCAAATTTGCTGAGGAGTTTCACAGCTGCCTCTCCACCCAGGCTCTTTGCCCACAGATAGGCCACATGCTTATGGGAGTTTGCACCCCCATGGGCCTTGGCTACCTGTGCAAAGAAAAAGAAGTGGAAGAACCCAGTGTATCTGTTTCACCTTCAGCAGATTGAGCCCCTCTCATGTGCTGCCTGCTGGCATGAGGGAGCACCAAAACCATCTGTTCCCTCCTGAGGAACCCTTCTGCCACCACCACTGTCCTGGTGAGTGGGAGAGTGAGACAAAGGCATGTATGGTGCAGCAGAACAGCTGCTGCCTCAGCACAGCTCACATCACTGTTTGCAGAGCAGAAGTGACCCCAGCATTCCATGGCCACACTGAGGAGAGCAGTGCTGGGGGGGCTGTGGCCAGAGCAACACCTCTGAGGTACAACAGGATGCAGTGCCTGGAGGAAGGTAGCACAGCAGAAAGGCCAAGGGTCAAACCCACTTTTGGATTACAATGCTGAGAGGGAGTAATTTGAGAGGGAGTAATTTGAGAGGGAGTAATTTGATTACAATGCTGGACTGAGAGGCCCACAGGCCTCCAGGGCTGGGGCAGTTCTGAGGCTGGGCAGTGTACACCAAATGTTCTGATCTTGCAGTGAAAAAAGAGAAACAAAGCAGTTCCCACGAGCACCCCACAGCCAGAACCCTGCACAGGTGGGGAGCTGTGAATGATTATTACCCTGTATGCTTCTTCCCACATGTCATTCACTCTGTACATGTTCACTGTGGTCTTCCAGTCTTTGGCTTGCAGGTAGTGGTACTCAGCCTCCTGCAAACGCCCCTCTGCCTCCAGTTCCTGCAGTGAGAGGCAAGGAGACAGTGACACTTGTGGTGGTGCATTCCCCCCTCCTCCTTTCCAGGCTGCAGAGTGTGATCTGAGAAATGCTTGTTAAATCTTGGCCTTGAGAACAACACCTGGGCTCAGCTCTTCCTGAGCTTATCAGAAACACTGTCTTGCTCCCAGGAACTGCTGCTCTCTAATGAGCTTCTGTTTTCCTTGTGACCAGCCTTGGAAAATACTCCTCTTGCTTGAATGGCATAAAATTCCTGTTCTCACACTTTCAGAGAAAATGCCAACCCAGACTCTGGCCAGGATGAAACTTTGTTATGACTGAAGCCCATTCTCTTGTGATGCTATAAACAGCAAAATGAGACTTTTGTGCTCTCCTGGAATCCCAGTGGGCTGTGAGCAGCAATCTCCCTCTGGGGGAAGAACACCTCTCAGAGTCAGCAAACCCTCAGGATTGCTATTCTTGGAGGATCACCCAAACATGACATGTCCTGGGCCGATACCCTCACTCCTCCAGGCCTGATCCTTCACCCATCAGAAGATGCAAAGGCTCCAAAGTCAGGATTTCAGTGACCTCTGGGGGGAATTTTTCACATGTACCTTGTAGGCACTGACTTTCTGTCTGAGTGCATATAAAGATGCACATATGCTATAGCAAATCTGGGAGAAATGTGGCCTTCTTAGATGTTTAATTATTTTGGATATCTATAAGTTAGGCCTGTAAGTAAGGTTAAGTTATAAACTTACTTAAATGCTGCTGTTGTTCTTTTGCTAAGTTGTTAAACTTAAGTTATAAACTAAGTGTTGCTAAGTGTTACTCTTCTGCTGAATTGCTAAGTATAACTTTGAAGTTTTAAGTTAGGCTAAATGCTGTTAAGTGTTATTCCTCTATTATATTGTTAAGGTTAAGCTATAACTTAAGTTAGGCATAAGTTAAATGCTTTCCTATGTTAAATTGTTAGGCTTGAGGTATAAGTTAAGTTAAAGTACTCTTACGTTTAAGTGCTGTTAAACTTTTAGGCTGTGTCCTTTTTTATCCTTGCCCACACTGTCTTTTGTCTCACACACCCTCCCCCCGCCCCCCCTCGCTGCAATTCTCAGTTAATTTCTGTTTCCATTGCCTGGATTTTGTTTGGTTTTGTTGTTGCTTGTCTTCCCTTGTGTCTCAGACGTCCTGTAATTAGCAGAGTGAATCTTGACAACAAACTTGTGCTTTGATGCTCAATATCAAGCCTGACTTTTGCTCATACCCTTGCCACTGATTTTTCAAGCAATCTCAAACACTGGTTTGTAACAACAATCCTGCCCCCTGCTTGGTCTAGCTGATCCCCTGCCATGAGATGCACTCACCTTGCCCAGGTGCAGGTGAGTATCTCCAAGTAAGTCCTTGTGATACTTGGCTACCAGGCAAACCATCTCATCATACATCTTACACTTCTTGTACATGGTGATGGCCAGATCAGGTTCATTCACAGTGATGTACAGCCTGGGAACATGGGCACACCCAAACAGCTCAGCCAAGGATTTCAGACCAGTCCCTGAAATCTCTCTGCACCCTGAAATACCAGCTTTAGTTCTCCGTGTTGGAGAAAGTTCCTCTGACCATTCCAAACCCCAGTCCCAAATTCTCCTCCTAACCCAGGAAAGGGCTTCTCCTCACTACAGCAAATTTTTCAGGGCTCAGCCTTGGACTGATACCAGTACTGGGAGAAACTCACCTCTCTGCTTCTTTGTACTTGCCCTGTCTCTCCATCCCCTGGGCCTGGGTTATGTACAGCACAGTCACCTCCTCCTGGCTCATACACTTGAGTGCCAGCTGCCAAAAGGAACACACAGGGGAGAAATGAACAGCAATTTCCTGAGACACGACAGTGAAGGAGAAGGGGAAAATATATTTCCTTCCCATTTGACAAACAGATATCTGTGCTATATGCTCTGCAAAGAATGGGCAGCCACTTGCCACTGTCACAAAGCACACAGAACCAGCTCCGGGAGAGGATCATTTGTGCCACAGGGGCACCCACATGGGGCTGTGAGACAGAGAAGGCCACGGTCAGGATGGGAATGTTGGGAATGGATTTCTTGCTGGCTGCTGGATGTCCTTGGGAAGAGTACTGGTTGATCAGGTATTGGTGCACAAGGCACTGCCACCTCCTGAGGGAAGACACACCTCACCAAGTGGGGTGAGGTTCACAGAAGCTTTGCCTTCTGACTCTACCTTGTGAGCCTGCTCCCAGAGCCCAGCCTGCGTGTACATGTCGATGGCATCCTTGGTCTGGCCTCCTTTGATGTACAGCTCCTCTGCAACCTGCCAGGAAAAGACCACACTCAATACACCCAGGGGACACACACAGCAGTGGTGACTGTGGTCTGTGGCCTCACCTGATACTCCTGTAAAGCTGCATAATGCTGGGCAATCTTGAGGTAGTATTTGGCTGCAGTCTGCTTGTCCTGCAAGTCCAAAATGTAGATGGCCTTCTTCCACTGGCGGGCTCCCAGAGCTGCCTCGATGGCCTTAACTGAGCACCTGGCACCAAACCCATCAGTCTTTAGAGCCAGGCAGCAGGAATCTCCTCTAGCTACACTGTGCCAGGGAGACTAGAGTGCTCTGCTGCCTGACTCAGCTTCCTGAGTTAGAGCAGCATAAAGCAGCGGAGTAACTGGCAGTGCTAAGGGGGATGAAAGAACTGAGACAGCAGGGAAAGAGCAATCAGCACTCTAAGACCTTGGGAGAGATGTGAGAAGGCATCAGTGGCTGCTGCACACAAGCAAGAGGGGCACTGCTAAGCAGGGTAGTGGGGGTTCACTCGGGCAAACCCCCTGCTGATAGAGGTATCAATTTTATGCTCTGCCAGTGCCCTGCTGCTTATTCAGCCTTCCCCTGCTCCCACCTGGCTTCAATGTAATGGTTAATAGCAGCATCCAGCTGTTTCTGCTGCACCAGATGGTCTCCCCAGGCCTCCTCCAGCTTCACCACCTCTGCAGGAAATGCCAGGCGAGCCAGCTCCACGGCTGTAAGGGGACACAAGAGCTGTCATGCTGAGGCCAGCAGGAAAGCAGAACTGTGGGGGGCAAACAGGGACCTTGGATATGGCACAGAAGGAGGGAAAGGGTGATTATCTAAGGCATTCCAGCTCCAATGGGTTACCCAGCAAACCAGACCCTGTGGAGAGCTGGGTCAAAGCCATGCTGGTGCAGTCAGCACGGGCAAGGGCCTGGGAACAAGACACTCTCCTGGGACTGCAGGTGCAAGCACAACTATGTGAAAATAAACTGAATTACAGGATAGGTGAAAGCTGCAGAGCATCCAGGCATCTCCAGGCTCCGGGGCAATATTTCATGTTGCCACCAAGCCAGAGTAGCCAGGCTCCTGCTGGAGATGAAGGGGAGGAACACGTTGAGCACAGTACCTTTCAGGAAGGCACTGCCTTTGCCATAGCACTCCAGAGCCTTCCGTGGGTTCCCAACCTTCTCAAACAGGTCTCCAGCCTAATGACAGATACAAGCTGCCAGTTTCCAGAGCCACCATCCCCACACAGCATCACTCCTCCACCAGCTCTGCCCTCCCAACTAACCAAGTGTATGGGGATTAAGGAACTTCTAGGAAAGACAGCATGTGCCAAGGCCATTGTCCTCTCTGCTGATCAACCCCAGCACAGCCATTCTGGCAGACCAAAGGCTCATTCCCTTCAGTACTGGAATGGTGGCAAGACCACACATCTAGAGAAGAACTGTAATAACAGAGCAAGCATATACCAGCCTTTCCTCTATTTGTCCATCTCTGACAACCTGCACAATAGAAGCTGCCTGAGTTTGTCCTGATGCCCTCATATCACCATATTTAATGGCTTTTGACAAACTCTACCTCCATGATTTGTCTAATCATTTTTGGACTATTTATACTTTTGGTAACAACATCCAGTAGCTGGGAGCTCCACTTATTCTTTCAACTGAAAGCTTAAGAAAAGATGACAGGTTTGAAAAAGTACTCTTGTGTCAAAATGAAATGGCCAGAAAATGCTGAAGATAAATTGAGACTAGAGAAACTTAATTTATAAAGGAGACATAAAACAAGCTAACAAAATGCAGTGGCTTTTTTCACACAACATCTAACTGAACTGGGTAGCTCACAGCCAAAATTGTAACTAAAAACCTATGTATGGTTCAAGCAATAATTCAACAAGCTCGTGGAAGTAAAATCTATCAAGAGCTCTTAAACGCAGAAGGGGAGCAGTTCAGGTATGTTACAGGCTGCAAACTGCTGGACTCCATGAAAACACACTAGGGGAAGTACCACCCTGTATTTGCCTGCCCTGTTCTTTATCTTCCTCTCTTAAGCACCTGCCAGAGGCCACTGCTGGCCAGGATACTGAGCAGTGGGCAGACTCAGCACTGCTTTCTTACATTAACATGATTATGTGCTGCGGAAAAAAACACCCTTTGGTTTTAGAACTGTTCCCCAACAATAAGTTATCAATTTTTGGTGCTAATAGACACAGAGAATACTCACATCCCTTCTTTATGATATTCATGGCTCTACAGTCTTCAGCTCCTTTGTTTTGCTTCCTTAACTCTTTCATTTAGACTACCCTTACACTGCATTTTATTCTGATGTGAGGAAGCACTGACATTTCCACAGTAACATCAAGTTTTCAGTTTGACTCATGATTCTGTTCCTGTTGATTCCCATCCTCCTAGGGGCTTCCTTACTATTACTGACACTATATTCTGGAGACACGTTGCCAATCAGATGTGATTTTTTTCTGATTAATAACAGTAGTTCTAGACCTCACCCGTGTACAATGGATACAGTGAGGATTTCCTCACAAATGTTAACTGCAAATTTCTCAATGCAGAATTACCTCTGCTACCTTCCAGCTCAGCCCCCCTGTGTCCCACAGGTGCAGAGGATGGGGTAAGGTCCCTGATGCCCCTAAACTGAAAGCCCAGTGGGAAGGGGCATCCATTCACCTGTTCATAGAGCTCCCCTCTGATCAGTGCCACGGAGATCCTGTCGATGACATCTGCATTGGTGAGCAGCTCATCCCTGCTCATGGCCAGCCGTGCTGCTTTGGCTGGCAGCCCTGCCCTCAGATACAAGCTGATGGCTGCCAGGTAGTCACCCTGGCCCTCCTGGACCTCCCCAGCCTTCTCCTCCTGCTGGGTATCCAGCAGCCACTGGTAGTAACCCCGACGTAACTTCTCCAGCATTGGGTGTCCCTGTGGAAAAAGACAGGCCTGGTTAAGATGAGATATTGTGCAGCTCCATCCTGCAGGCTCTGAACACCTGCTCATAGCACCAGGCCTCCTGCTGCCCAGTTATCAGAAACTGCAATGCCAGCCCTATGTACCATGGCACTACCCATTCTTTTCTGAAGCCACAGATAGTCTTAAACCAATTTTAGTAGCTTTTCTCCCTATTTATCCAGGTCTGTACTTACACCAGTGCAACCAGCCCTTCTGCTTGGAGCCCTTCTAAGCAGAAGCAAGGTAAAGCAGGGGAAAAAACCACAGATCCGGAATGGACTCCCAACCAGATTTACCAAGCAAGACCAGCCTATAGCCCAGTGCAGGAATACTCTGTACCTTGGCCTTGGCCACCACAATGCACTCATCCCACATGTGCAGCTCCTGGTACATGTCCATGGCCTCCTCTGTGGCGTTCTGTGTTGGAAAGCAAAGCAGGAACCCAAAGACTCCAGGTTAGGACCAGACACTGCCATGGAGCTCTCACAGTGGGCAGGGTCAGAGGTGCAGAAAACACTTGAAAATGTGTACTGTCTCCATTACTTAGATACACATCCTCCCTCACACTCTTCATGCATCTCTGAGTAATCCTACACCTCAGAACAAGGAAATACCTGTTCTACTTCATGGAGAAAATTCTTCTCCTAGGAACAAGCAACATCTTCCCTTCCTCTTACAGCACAGGACACACACCTCCCCACCCAAAAATAAACAGTACCTTTTCCACTCCTTGTTCCTGTACTCACTTGTTCCAGGAAGATCATCTCTGCCAGCTTGTAGTTCTTGTCCAGCATGGCCAAGCGGGCCCGCACCAGGTAATGGTCTGTGCCATCCCCACCCTGCTGACAACAGCAGCAAGCTCAGTTTGCTGAGGGAAAGAACAGACTCCAGAAAGGGACATGGAGGGGGCTGCAGGGGGAGGCTGGGTCATTACAGAAACAAGAGACAGTTTAGAATCACAGCAGTGACAAGCCAGGATGGTATAAAATGGCCAGCTTGGAGAGGGACCTGGCAGCTGTGGATGAAAGACTATGTCAGTGATTTCTGCATGAAGAGGGACTGGTCTATAGCATGACACCAGAGAGCAAGGACACAGAAGACAATGTGCATGCCAGTGTTTAAAGGAAAACTGCTGCCCTGCAGAGCAGGAAAGGTTTGACTTACATGCTCCTGAGCTGCCTGGTCAGCAATGACATTGGTTTCATGCAGAAATCGAGCCTTTGCCATGTTTCCCAGAGCTGCAAAGCACCTGGAAAATGCAAAGCAGCTAGTCAGTAACCAGGTTTTGTCACCCACTTTTGGTCCAAGATAAGAAAATCAGAAAGGGGCAGCAGACTCAGCTCAGCAATGGGAGAGGTGGGGTAACCCCACTTTGAGAGAAGGATTTTGCTAAGACCTATGTTCAGGTGTGCCCTCTAGCCCTGCTCCAGGGGAGAATGCAGGAGCATGACCAAGGCTCATGTTTCACCTTCCCAGGCTTCAGCAATGCCTCAAGCTTGTTCATGTCTGTCAGCTCTCTCAGTCCTTGCTATACACAGCTTTGGGCTAACCATCAACAAAAATTTATGCTACAGAGAGAGAGGTCTTCCCACCCCTGGTTCTGGCATTACCAGCTGGGACGAAAAGGCCAAGTCATGGCCTGGAATAGAGAACACATAAGTCTCCAGTGCAGTGAATATCCCAGACCATACACAGATCTCACATCTTTAGCAGGACCCTGGTTTCTGGGATTCAGCAAAGAGCACGTTGAAGCCATGAAGATGTGAGGTACCTCTCTGCAATGTGCAGCTGTCTCGCTTCCAAAGCCAGTCTGCTGAGGGTCTTCCACATGGCTTCAGTCTCTGTGGACATTTCCAGTGTCTCCAAAAATGCAGTAGCCCTTGAGACAGACAAATGTGCAGACTTTGAGTCACAGAAGAGCTCTCTGAGGAAAATCCCAGACTGTGAGACAGGAGCTTCCTAACCAGAGTGGTGCTGGAAACAAAGCCAGCTGGGTGTGCCCAGCTCTGAAGACAACATAGAGCCTGAGAGAGCAGAGGAAAATTCAGAGATCTAGGTTTTTCCTACCTGGGCTAAGATACTCAGAGGCAGATGATGAGCAGAAGGCTGTAGCAGTGTGGGACAAACCAGAGTGTTCTGTCTGATACAAGTCCCTGCTAAAAAAGTCTCTAAAGACACAACAGTGCTACAAACACATGAAGTTTTCTCCCCATGTCACTTCTAAAAGCCCTCTAAGAGTGCCACAGCAGTACCCAAGTGGCCATGACCACTTCAGGCAGTCAGTTTTTACTCTGCACAACTCCTGGATGTTTCCATAATACTGCTACCATCCCTGGAAGGGCAGCAGTAAAAACACCCAAGCACCAACTCCACATCTGGCTGCTCTAGAGACACTCTTAGTCTGCAATTAACTGACAACTACCTTCAGCAAAGCCCTGTTGGTGTCTGTGGGACCAGACTGGCCAGTCCCCCCGAGTCTGAAACCACAAAGCTGCAAGGAGGCAAAAGCTGAAAAATCTCTCCTGAAGGACTCTGATGCTCATTACAGCCAGACCTGGCACCAACATCATGCTGAGTCTGAAATTCAGTTCTGGGAAGCTGTGCTGCTGCTGTCCATAGATCACTGATTCCCAGGTGTCTGGCACATGATATGAGCTACCTGCCATCCCCAAATCCAGCACTTACCTGTGATAATCCCCATCATCAACAGCAGTTCCAAACTCTATGAGGCCTTCATCCAGGGTGTAGGACACAGTGTTCACCCCTTCAGACACTATCACTTCAGTCTTTCCATCATTCCTTTCCAAGCCCACGATATCCCCCTGGGAAGAGTACCAGCTGTCAATACTGCCCTGTTCTCCTGAAGTATGTGGGGTTTCAGGGATGTGAGGGCAGCACTGCAACAGCTCTGCCAGTCATGGTTGCTCTGAATGAGCTCACACTGAGCAGACTGAGCCATGAAACAGCTCCTTGCTCCATCTTCTGCCAGGTGTCTGCCACAAAGTTGACAAATGAGCTCATATTTTGTCCATAAGAAACTAACAGCTCCCTTCAGTCTCCTTTCTGCCATACCACCCTTGCTACTCCCACACACATGAGGAAGGAGAAAAAGAAGGACTGCAGGAGGCAATCACAGTCTCCAGAGTTTTTTACCTTCAGAGGAAACGTGGTGACTCGCTCTGGAGCATCGATGTTGTACCAAATGCAGAGACTGTTCCTGTTCTGAGCAACCACCACATCACTGCCTGGCACCCACTGCACGTAGGAGCAATAGTTCAGGATGGTGCTCTTGGTGCTGCTGTCAATGTCATAGAGCTGCAGCTGGGGGTGGGAGAGGAGAACAGGGCTCAGCTGGACTTGTGGCAGGGCTGCTAGCTCACACAAACAGGGCAGGAACATCTGAGCAGCCATCTTGTAAACAGGCATTTCTCATCAGGAAACAGACTTTTTCCAAGACACACATCCTAAGATCTCATACTTATTTACACACTGCTGTAAAACCTTTTTAAACCCTTGCAGTGCTTTAAGCTGCATGCTCTTGCCTCCCTTTTGGCTTGGCATAGACACAAACCAGAATATACCTCGTGCTACTTCAGTTCCCCCTCAGCTGCAGAGCTGGAACAGGAAAAGGGGCTCTAAAGTCCTTCATGGAAACAAACTAAGGGACTAAGAAGGGCCATCCTCTGCAATTTTGGGCTGAACTCTCCATCCCAGGCACAGTCCTATTGCAATGACTCCTACCAATAAGGGGATAGGTCAGCTGTTTGTAGAACACACTGCCCAAACCCAAACATAATGGATTGGAAGGTGTAACCTGACACATGGCATAACTTTGCAATATATATGATGTCTTGTGACTGAAAACTCCTAAACTGTCTCTATTCCTTGTCCTCACCTAGAAAAGATGAGAAAAAGAAGAGATAACTGTGCTAGTCTCATGAGACATCTATCAAAAGAGAAGAAATTCCCTGTTTCAGTCTGTACCAAAATGGCTGGAGAAATCATAGAATCCCAGAATGGTTTGGGTTGGAAGGAACTTTAAAAATCATCTTGTTCCAACCCCCCTGCCATAGGCAGGGACACCTATCACTAGACCAGATTGCACCAAGTCATGTCCAACCTGGTCTTGAACACTTCCAGGGATGGAGTGGCTATACCTTCCCTGAGCAATCTGTGCCTGCCAGGGCCTCAGCACCCTCACAGGGAAGAATTTCTCCCCAGTATGCCATCTAACCCTGTCTTCTAGCAGTGGGAAGCCATTCCCTCTTATTGTTTCACTCCAGGCTCTTTTTTTAAAGCCTCTCTCCAGCTCTTTTCAAGGCCCTTTAGGCACTAGAAGGGACTCTAAGGTCTTCCTGAAGCCTTCTCTTCTCCAGGATGAACAATCCCAATTCTTTCAGCCTTTCCTCATAAAAGAGGTGTTCCAGACCTCTGAGCATCTCTGTGGCCTCCTCTGGACTTGCTCCAGCAGCTCCATGTTAGTCCTGTGCTGCTGGGATCCTACAGCTGGAAGCAGCACAGCAGATGGGGTCCCACCTAAACAGGGCAGAGGAACAGAACCCACCCTCCCCTGCTGCCCTCACTGTGGGATTGGTTCAGCACACAACTTGTGCTTGACCTTGTGACATCTCATGAGATTCCCACGGGTGCAGCTCTGGAGCTTGTCCAGGCTCCTCTGGATGGCCCTGTCCTTCAGGTGTGTCAGCCCACCCTCAGCTTGGTGTCATCTGCAAACTGAGGGTGTACTCAACCCCTTCACCTGTATCATTAATGAAAATATAAAATAACAGTCCCAACACCGACCCCTGAGGGGCACTGATGTCCACCAGGACTCTGAGCTGTTGACTATTTCCATCTGGATGCAAAAGTTCTCAATTCCTTATACAGCAAACAGTTCACCATCAAATCCATCTCTCTCCAGTTTAGAGAGAAGGATGTTGTGGGGGGCTGTGTGACAGGCTTTACAGACATCTAGATAAATGACATCCATAGCCCTCCCCTTGTCCTCTGATGGAGTCTCTCCATCAGAGAAGGCCATGGGGTTGGTCAGGCAGGACTTGCTGTTGGTGAAGCCATGCTGGCTGTCCTGGATTACCTCCCCTGGTTGTCCTGAATCATTTTTCTGTTCCCCATCTTCCAGTGCTTCTAGGGGGACCTGTTCCATGATCTTCCAAGCCCCAGAGGTGAGGCTACCAGGTCAGTACTTCCCAGGGTCCTCTTGCCTACCCTTTTTAAAGATGGGTACAGTGTTTTCCTTTTTCCAGTCACTGGAGCTTCACCTGACTGACATGACATTTTGAGTCCCATAGACACATGTACTACAGAAGGACCTATGATTTTCATTTTCAGGTGTGATGAGATGAAGCAAGATGTCTAGTAACTAAGTTCAGCATTAGCTATGACTCAAGAATGCAACACTGCCAGCTCGTGCAATCTGGACACAGACAACCCTCCTCAAAGGAGCAGTATAACCAAAAAATCAGGAGTATTTCAGATGTGTTTCTCACCTCCCTCCCTCCATTCAGGCATGTTTCTCTCTACCTCTCCCTACACAGGCCACATGGCCTGAGGTGCACGCCTCACCCTCATCTTCTTGTCCCTGAAGAGCAGCTTGTGGCCTGTTTCATTCAGCTCCAGCCAGTCCACCTTGCTGTCGTGACTGATTGTGCCAACGTTGTAGCCACCAACGAGGTCCACTTAGGAGGGAAAGAAAGGAAACAGTGTAAGAACCTGATGTACCTCAAAGTTCTCAACATTCAAAGCTGTGCCAGGGGAATCAGATGCCTGGCACCTATTTAAGGCAAGACCCTCAGACATGAACACCAAACAGCAGTGACATTTTATTTTGATGCCTTCTCAGCAGCAGCAAGTCTCTTCCACTGTCTGTGAGCATGCACAGCTCACACAGGCAGTGCAGGCAACACAGAGTCTGGGTCCAGGACACAGTCACAAACACCCATGGCTGTGTCCATGTCTCTGTCAAAAGCAGGACAGCCTGGTGTCCAGTGCACTGCTGCTGGGCAGAGGGAATGCCAAGGGGAAATTCAAGAGTCTGCTGCTTGGTAGAGGGAATGCACAGAGGACCTTCAGGGATGTGCTGCCTGGCACAAAAAAATGAAAAGAAATAAAGAAGGCTGGCAAAATGGGAAGGGAAGGGAAGGGAAGGGAAGGGAAGGGAAGGGAAGGGAAGGGAAGGGAAGAGGGTTTAGAATCACCTGTTGCTATAGTCTTGATGTCTACCAGGTAAGCCAGTCTCTTGTTCTCATCCACACCTCGCTGCTGTCTCTCATTGATACGGACACTGAGATTTGAAGGGAATGACTGTTACTTTCACTACTCTCAAAATTCACATTTGAATCACATAGTCCCTCCCTGACTTCCCTGCAGTTTCCCTGAGCACATGGAGCCTCTGGCAGTTCTCTGACATGTGATACTTGCTCACCTATAGCTGCCTCAAGTGAGAACAAACCTTTCTGATCCATGGCTTCTCCCCAGAAGCCACCCCTCTGGAGCAGGGGTCCTCAATAACACATTTGCTACATTGCTCTGAGCAGCCCATCATCCTCCCTTCTCCTGAATCAGAACATGGAGTATAGAATTTTAGAGGGACAGAGGAGGTCCTGCTGGCAACTGAGTCCCTAATGATCCTGTACCAGGGCCAGCTGGATGCAGAGTTGCCTGGGAACATGCACAGGAGGTCCCTCTTCAGCAACAGCCACGGCAGGCTGCACCAAGATCAGAGGAAAAGAGGTTCTTGTGCTTCTAAAACTTGACAGTCAGTAACCTGGTGACTAAACCCGACACTGGTCACTGTGAGAAGTGGGTGTCTGGGGGCTGCATTCTACCCTGTGGGACACTTGGAGAGTTTTATACCTGAGCTCAGTTTACTAAATGCCTGTGCTGGTTACACAGGCAGATGTAACCATTACCTGACCAGATGAGGGTTCATAAACTCTGTGCGGACGGAGCCCAGGATGTCATTTCTCCCATATTCCACCAGTGTCAGCTCTCCAGCATTAAAAATCATACAGACCTGATGGTGAGAGGGGAATGTACTTTTAGAGTAAAGCCACAGAAACACTCACCCCTGCCAGTAAGGGGTACAGGAAAGAACTCTGCTGCACACAATCTGAATTTAAATACTCTGGGATGACTAAGGATCTCTTCTTGTCTTCTTGTTGTGACTCACAGCTTTTCCTCAAGGCTGGGGATTTTAATTGTGGGCCTATCAGTCCTGCAGGAGTCAAGCTCTCCCCATGACAGCTGTATTCTGTATCTCTAACACTCTCTCCAGCCATTGCTCTTTTATTGCTTCTCTCTCCTTCAGAGTTATGACTTCTGTAACTTGTCAGTCCACACACCGAGTTTTGCTCTGTACCTGGTATGTGGAAAAGGCAAGTACAGGGAAGAAGCAGACTGGGATCTGCATGAAGAGGCTAAATCCAGGGAACTACTGAGAAACAGGGTTTTCCAGAAACACAGGTGACACTTTTCTTGCTGGTGCACACACAGCTTTACACACACCACTCATGGAGAGCATTCTGTCCCCTCCTACTCACGTTCTCATTGTCGAAGAAGAACTTCTCATTCCCCCCAGATCCTTGCCAGGCCACCTGCAAAGCAATGGCACAGGGTGAGGCTGAGAGGCTGACAGCTCCACCAGGACCAGTCTGCAGATGATGGGCTCCACTGTCCAGCTCCCACAACACACAGCAAGACTTACACTGTACAAGGGATTCTGTTCTATCACTTTAGTTGCCAACACTGTTTTTCAGTCACCCCCAGCTTGCAAATTCCACAGGTTCCTCTCCTTTCTTTAGACTCAGCTTCAGACCCCAGCTCTCTTTGTATAGTATATTACTGCCTTCCAAACAAGAGGCCTCCATCCTATCCTTCACAGGCCCTTCTCCATCTTCCCCAGACCAGCTTTAGTACAAAAAGCACCCAAGCAGCTCCTTTGCCTCTGTTATACATAGCCACAGAAACACTGCTACCACTGGTGGGAGCAGAATCTCCTCACCACATGTAGCTGAAACCCTTTTTTTTTAGGGTCATACTAGCAATGGCTGATCAGCATAGTGCCAGGGGGGTACAACTGATTGGAAATTTGAGTAGAGCACTGGATAATACAAAAGCTACTGTGGTAAAAACCAAGTGGCCAGAGAAGCAGAAAACTGAAAGCCAAGGCTACAGCAGTCCTCTTCCCTCATGGAGTACAAACCCCAATTTCCTGCTTCAAAGGAACTCCAGTGAGACAGCAAGGGAGCAAACAGACATCTCAAAGCCTCTGTTCTTTCTGAGAAGTGAGTATAGCCGTGCAATAGACAGAAAAACTCTGTGCAGTAAGATGTAAAGAAACCTGGGAGCTTTATTCTGGCCAAATTCTCAGTTATGTTACCAAGTACCCATATTCTCCAGTGCAAATCTCCAGTCAGAGATCCTGCTCCAAGAGAGATTGATTGATTAGCTCCCCACCAGTCTGATTAAAGGTATGTGGCACCTTTGTGAACAAAACAAATATGTCCTTGAAGCCTATTTAATACTTTTATCAGACATCAGCCTATTGCCCACATTCTCCAGGCTCAGCACATGGGCTCAGCACTCAGTGCACTGTGAGGCTCAAGGGATGGACAATTTTGTGTGAATTGTCTGGTACCAGAAATGGCACTGGCATCAGCTGTGGGATGCAGTCACCAAATCTTTTCTGACGACTTTTTATTTTGTTTCTTTTAAGCACACTAAGATTTGTACATTCACATCTAGAATGTTATGTATGCAAAACATCCAGATTTGGGCCCCCAAGTACAAGTATCAAGATGGTTGGGAGTGAAGCACTTACACAGTGAAGAGAGGATGAAGGAATTTGGCTTCTTCAGCCTGGAGAAGGGAAGGCTTAGAAAACCTCTAATATAGTGATGTGAGGCTTTTTTTTGGTAGATGCAGAGTGAAAGGATGAAAAGTGATCATAAAATAGCAGTCGAAATACCAAGAAGACTTAGGAAAAAGACTTTACTCCATGAGTAGAGTAAAGCATTGGAACAGAGGACTAGAAAAAATGTGAGACCTGAGCAACAACATCTGAACTTGATACTGACCTTCCTCTGGGCAGTATGTTTGATAAGAGACCTCCCAAAGCCCCTTCCAACCTGAATTTTTCTATGACTCTTTGAAACTAGAGGTATTGCTCCCGTGCAGAAATCATATCCTCTGCATTATGAAGTTAAGCATTTGACATCCAGAAATGCCCCTGATTTTCCAGTACCTCACTGAGCTTGTTGGAGCTGATGTCACCCAGCAGTAAGGTGTCTGAGGTGTGGGCCACCAGGTACCTGTCCTTCCCCAAGATCTTCACCTCATCAATCTCATAACCATACTGGGATTTCAACACAACTCGAGTTCCTGTTGAGAGGTTCTTCACAATGACCTAGAGAAGGTGAGAAAAAGCAATGTGAGGACAGGCACAGAGGAACAGCACAGACTTCTTGCCCCATGGAAGATCAGGCAACAGATGACAGCAGGATATTTAGATATCCCCTCACATCATTTCCCTCTGCTTTTTCTAAAAACCTTACTGCTATAAACACATATTATATATTGGCTTTTCGCAAACATTAAAATGAACACTATATGTATAATTGTACTGTATTATCTTTTATTAATAGAGTTTAGAAAGGTGATAAATGTATATTTTCTGATTGTAACATAGTGTTAACAGTAAAAAGACTAGTTTTTTTTCTCTTTGTAATATCTAAACTGACCAAACCAGAAGGTATGGAGGGTCACCCTGCATTCTTGCATAAAGACTGCTGAACTTCTGTTTCTTATCCAAATGAAGATAACCAAAAACCTCAGGAGAAGAATTTATGAGACCCATGCCACCAGATGAAGTGGAGCCACCTACAGATGGATCTACCAGATAAAATGATTGGGGACAGTTAAAACTGATTAAACCCAAAGAGAATGCTTGAATCATGCATTAAGGTCTATTGAATATGTAACACAGAGACCCTTAAAACACAGAATCTGAAAGGGTGAAACGTGTGTTGCTGGCTGGCTTGATGCCAGGCACCCTTGCCTGAGAAACTTTTGCTTTTCTGTCTTCTAATTGTCTATTTTCTATTTTTTATTAAACTTATAAATTCTTTCTAAGAAAGTGAACCTCGTTTTTCACACTTACCATTCCTTTTGCATGTGATGACAGTTATAGTAGACATGCAGAATTCTTACTTTTGCCATTTACAAGTTCCTAGCCTAACTGGAGACCCACTCAGACCCCCAGCCCTTTCAAGAGTCCTGTACTCTCTCCCCTGACTACAGAGGGGTGACCTGGCTGCCAGCTCACCCTCACTGACACATTCTGAACAAGGTAAATTTGACTGAAACTAAATCACTTCAGAAGTCTGCACTTGATGTGGAGGTACCTCCCAAAAATTCACAAGGTAGGAAATTAACTCCACGGTCTTTTATCCTAGCCACTTCCCACCCAACCTTAGCCCTGTCCCTGGCATATCCCCAATGGCTTTCTCAACAAGTTGGTATGAACAAACCATAGGTGTAGAACTCCAAACATGTCTAGTTCTGGCAAACATCCCATTTTCATCAGGAATTTCATACCTCATTAGATATTCTCTTACCTGGCTTGGTCCCACATATGTCATTTCAAATTTATTTTTGTAAATGGTTTTGCGAAGGCAGCAGTCAAACTGTTCAACTCCTCCACACAGCGTTCCCTGGGGACAAAAACACATCATTGTGGAGAGTGAACTCTGTTAAGGAGAGATATTCCAGCCCCTGCTGACATGGAGAGGATCAGAGGTCAGACACAAACACACTGGTCCCAGCTGTTCTGGAAAACAAAGTTCAAGCACCCACATGCAGGAGGAACAGCCCTGTTTTGACTTTCTTTAGACAAAAGAAAGATTGAGCCATTCTGAGGAAAACGAAGATTACCAAATGCTGGCATGAATCTAGGACAGGAGGAGGCAGGGCTAAAAACCATCTTTGTCCTCACCTTTCCCATTATTCTTCTCAGTTTCTTACTTCTCCCTCTCCCAGCCTCCTAATCCCTCCTCCCTTCAAGAAGAATCCTTTCACCTTTATTTCTAGCATCCCCATTCTTTCCACTCATCTCCTATCCCTTAGCCCCTTCCCCTTCTCTGAAAACATTTGTTCACATGTTCAATAACTCTTGGTCTGAAAATATTTCAAGGATTCTTGATTGTTGAACACAAAAATATACAAAAACTATTAAAGAAAAGTTGTAAATAACATCTTTCATAAAGAAGTGTTTTGAGTTAGTCAACTTACTACAGAAAATATGCAGAAAGATCATTTTAAAGAGATTTAAAGAATTATCTGACTTTAGAGAAAGGCAGATTAAGGCTTGATGGCTGAAGGTATGTCTTAGGTTCAATGCAAGATGTATTCTATTTGCCATCTGTTAAAACCAGTTGGAAAGGTGTTTCTTTCCTCATAGCTGCAGAGAGGAGAGGCAAGTGTCTTCTGTTAATGGGCCAGCTGTTAAAACCAAGTAAGGCACTGTTCTTATCTCTTCCACCACCCATCCTCTCTCCAGGAGATATCTTCTATTAATGGACCATTAAAGCTCACCATAGAACTGATAAAATTACATCATCCCACTGTGAAATGCTCCACCCTGTGGGAAGAGCCCAGCATTCCTACCTGGATAAAAACTGAAAGTCAGAACACCAGGACAGCCTGTTTTCCATTAGATTCCCAAAAAGAAGACCAGACCCATCTCACCACCACTAGACTCTTATACAAAATTATCTCTACTTCAACAAAATCACATCTCCCACTCCAAGAAGACTTAATTAGACTGCTCCCAACATCCTGACCAACAGGGTGTCAGGTCATACTCTGACTCTGTCAGTGCTTCTAAGTTTTTTCTTTTCTTGTTTATTTTACTTGGGTTTTTTTGGCACTACTACATTTGTATTTTTAATATCCCTAGTAAAGAACTATTATTCCTATTCCCATATCTTTACCTGAAAGCCCCTTAATTACAAAATTATAATAATTTAAAAGGAGGATGTTTACATTCTCCATTCCAAAAGAAGCTCCATCTTTCCCTAGCAAACCCCTGTCTTTCTAAACCAAGACAAGGTAGAAGAAAGAGAACGGTGAACTGAAAACACAGCACAGAAACAAAGACTGTAATTAGCAGGTCAGTTTGTATACTGCTTCTCACGGGTGCCCAGAGGAAAGAATACCCCTGAGACTGCTCTGGAGAAGCTATGCTGAACTCATCGTACTTCTGAGAAAAGGCTGCTGCAAGCAGTGAGCCATCACACCAACAGCCACAAGGTTTTAAGGCTTCACACTCACAACTGCAGCAGTTCCCAAGCACAAGGTCTTGTCCTCAGCATCTGCACTGCACTCCTGGGTGATGGTGTGACCACATCAGGATGACTGTTGGGGGTTAGGTTTGTTCCTTTTTTACTCTAAAGAATTTTTTCCCCCTAAATAACTAGGAGATTAAGTACTGGGTGCTTAAGGGTGCTTGGCCAAAACAAAGAGGTGGCCAAAAGTCAGAAGGGGGAGATAAGGACAGGGCTGGGGGCAGCTGCTACTTGCTGTGAGAGGAGTTCACTGTCACCACCAAGTCCAGTCCTGGGAAATCTACCATCATCTGCTCGTGTGCTCTGGAATTCTGAGCTCCTCCGTGTCGCAATAGCACACAAAATAAAGATGCTTGACTCCAGTCAGAAGGCAGTAGAAGTTAGAAGGTTTCATTTACAATTCATTCAGCCCTTTTCTAACATGCTGGGCTAAGAAGACACGTTATTGGTCCATAGGACTGACACCTCTCCTGTTGGCTGAGTAACAGAAACAGCAAACAACACCTGTTGTTATGGGAAAGGAATATTGTTCACACGGGGTTGTTTTGGGAAAAAGAAAACTGTTGAAAAGTTTCCAAGCTCAGAAAATATGGAGTCCACATCTCCGCCGGCCCTGCTGGAGCTGGGCCAGCCCTGCCCTGCCCTCTGCTTCTTCAGCTCTGCTCTTTTTGCTACAGTGTGACCCGGCACGCCCCTGCCCTGTGGGGATATCCTGCCATTCCAGCCAGCAGCCCGGGACTTTCCACTGTTCCAGCCTGGTGTTTTGAGGGTCCTTCAGGGGCACCGAGACCAAGCTGCCCTGGCTTTTTGTGAAGCAAAGCCCTCAAGGCTCTCGGTACTGTTCTGTTATTAATGCTGTAGTTGTTGCCTTGTTTGCTTTGTTATACATACTAGTAAAAGAACTGTTATTCCTACCCCCATAGCTCTGCCTGAAATTCCTTTAATTTTCTAAATTACAGTAATTTGGAGGGAAGGGAATTGAATTCTCCATTCTGAAGGGAGGCCCTGCCCCTCCCTAGCAGACACCTTTCAAACCAAGACAATGACCAAAGAATGTTCAAAGCCCGTGGGCCTGCTATTTCTGGGTCTGAGAGATTCTAGCCTGCTAGCAGCTGCAAATATTTTCCCAAGGAAAAATTTCTCAAGAAAGCTTCTTCTCAAAACAATCTTGGTGAACAACTATCCTTTCTCAAAACAATCTTTCTCCAGGTGGTGTTTTGTTGTTCTTTAGTTAACTAATGGGATTAGAGAGGTGTCGTTCCTATTCACCAATCATGTTAAGTCTGTATGGGAACACCTTATAAAAGGCAGTAAGAATTAGACAACAAAGCCTCTTTTCTATGCTCTTTGCCTTCTGAAATATTTGGAGTTTCTCATCTTTCTTTCATGTCCTACAAGGACACAAAGCCCTCCCTTGAGCACACCACTGTGTTCCCATGCACAAACATCCCCCCTGGTGTGGGATTTGAGGGCTCAGGCCTCCTGGGTGACGACACAAACCGCACAGATCCGTGAGCCATCCCTCTTCCAGGCCAAAGCTGTGATTGTGTACAGGTGAGCAATTTCTTTGGGCTTGCCTTCCTCCCAGGCATTGCGGCGTGGGCTCCAGTTTAGAACCCGTAACCTGTGAGAGAAAGGAGACAAGAGAGACATTAAAAACTGTGCATGGCTGACAAGGAAAGGACTATAATTTGTCAGATTAGTTATTTGTTTTACGTAGGGGTACCAATTTTGTTGGATTATACACTTTTCTGACCCAGAGATGGGGCAACTGAGAGGCATTTTGAAAGCTTTTATTCCATTTCCAGTCTCATGTGAAGGGTGAGACAATACAGATGTTATAATTCACACCATCACAATCAGAAGCCAAATATTTCTTAATTACAATACATTACAAGCAGTTTTTTTGCCTATCAGCTTTTGCCACACAATGCTGTTAATGCCTTAAACCCAATCATCTAAAATTACCCCTTGTGGGTCCTACGACAATGCAGCTTTCATAGTTCTATTTCTCTAAACTATCTAGTCTTATTTGCAAGGCCATCCTTTGAAACTTGTTTCCAGTTCCAGTTCTCTCTCAACAATGTCTGTCCTATCCCATGGCATTTCTAAGTCAGCATTTCTTATCTCAAGGTTTGCACACAGACACATACTACATGAGCCTTCTGTCAGGCTTTGAGAATTCCCTGCAAACCCATTCCCCACATCATAACGAGGAGAATTCTCCATCAGGTACATGGTACCTGTCATAGCTTCCAATAACAACGGACTGGCCACTGGGACTGGTGGCTGCTGTGGTGAATTCCTTCTCCGATGAGTCCCGGCTGTAGTCAAAGGTTTGGATCACGCTGCCTTCCTTCCCATAAGCAACAATCTTCTTGTCACAGCCTGCAGCCACGATGCTGTTGGAAGCCCAGGCAAGGGCATAAGGAGGGCAGGGATGCACTGCCAGCTTACCCTACAACAGACAGAACACCCTGAACACGTGTATGGCCCCAAATCTTAGCTGCCCTCTGTGCTCAGCTGCCCCAGTGGGACCAGTCTGGCACCTCCTGTAAAGCCCAGTTCGTGGGGGCAGCTTTGTCTGCCTGCCTAGTCTGCAAGAAGACAGAAACCAGAACTGAGAGATGTATCAACTATTATATTCATTTAACTGTGTGGTAAGAATTCTAATGCCAGTAAGAAGACTGCTACTATTAACTAGACTGAGATTGAACTCCCAACGCAGTATAGATGGACTTTCATGATATCATGGCAGAGAACAGCCATGCTCAAACTGCTTCAGCTGGAGACAAAAGATCTGAGAACAGAATCCTCTTCACCACAACTTGAAGCACAGAGAGTCTCCTGGCACAGAGGAGCAGGAGGCTCAAGAGAAAGGCTGGACAAAATGTGAGCCTGAGATTCAACATTAACTGTGGCAACTACACACTGCTTAGTAGTGTAGTTAGTAGACAACAGTAGCTACTCCATGGAGCCCTACCTCTTTGAGCATCATTCTCCTGGACACTTGAACATCAGATCTTTCCAGACACCTGAACAGCCTTATGCCTCATACATAAGAATATGAATTTCCCCCTTACCACTGCCCTCAGTGTATTCCAAAGCAGCCAGTCACTGTTCTGCCTCCACTGATGCTTTCCAAAACCTCTGCTAGCAAGCAGAGCCTGCAGCCCCTCTCCACACCTCCACTCCCTCCACAGCCCAATCCCTTTCCAGAGCTCTGGAGCTGGGAAGAAGGCTGTGGAAATAGGAATTTTGGCACTTAAGATGGATCTTTGATACCTGTGATTCACCTGAACCCTCATCATCGAAGAAGAAGCGCACTATGGTTCCATCTGCATGGCCAGACAGGATTCCCTTCCCTGACACACTGCAGAAAAACAGACAGAATGATGCAATGTTACAGAAAGACTTGCACATTTATACTCATATCCTTGCCCAGAGCAGCCATTCCCATAGTCATGGCTGATGTTCCTCATCAAAGGAACCTTCCCCAAAACCAAGAAAAATATCGAGAACCTGTGCCAGTGTCTGTAAAATGAAAGCAGACAAAAGAAGCCCGAGTGGAGAGTGACCAGTTATGTATCTTCATCATGTAAAATCACAATAAACAACTTTCTGTACTACTACAACCCAGAAGCTAAGTGACCTTCAGTGGAATAATGACTCTGCTCACAAGTGCTTGCAGCAATGCTCTTGCACTGGAATTGTTCCAGAAGTGAGGCTGGATATTACAACACTGAGAATCCCTAAAAGAAACACAATGTAGGCAAAAAAACACCTGGGCAAAAACTCCAGGCCTGTCCATTTTTTATAGCATTGATGTCTTGTACTTCTGGACATGAGCAGGGAGAAGAGAGCAAAGATGAAGAAATGGGCTGAAGATCATGTACCCAGGGAAACATTTTTTAATGAAGATTAGAAGATTCAAGAACAGAATACAAATTCTATGAACACTATAGCAATCCAGCAATCATGTATCTGTCAACAGAATGACAGCACTCAGTGAAAATTCCACTCCTAGGACCATGACACATCTCAATTTTTAGGTAAAGAATACTAAAACAGTTAAAATGAAATCTTACTAATTAAAATAATTTTAAATTGCACTTTATGGTTATTTTCCTAATTACAGCCTTGTCAAAGGTTTTATCTGGCAGAATGTTCTTACGTTTTTTAGCCTTAAACATGATTAATATTAGTTATTAGTTAGATGAAGCTTTACAAATGTAGTCCTTATCAAGTTACAGATTCAAATACATCACTGTATATAACTAAGCTCGTGGAGACTTTCATCTTTAACTGTGTTAGAAGAACAACCAGACTGCCTGTGGGGCACAGCCAGGTACCAGATTTTAGGAAGGAAATCCTTCTGGAGAGCCCAGTACGTTACTATCTTGACAAGTAAGTGACAGCAAAAGGACACTGGCAACCTCCTGCACTGGCCCCTGTTACGCCAAGCCAGCAGCAGGTGAGACTGAGCCAAAGCAGGGCAGGCCAAAGCAGTGCCATACTCACTTAGAAGTCAGCGAGACCACGTAGGAATCTGTCCCGTAAATGGTGGAAGACTTGTTGTTCTTTGTATTTGCTAAACGAACCTGAGAAAGAAAAAATGGTTCAGTATTGCTTTTGTCTGTAGGTAACATTCCCAGAGGTTCCACTACCTGGGAAAGAAATCACATGAAGCTCATTGCCTTCCAGTATGTTATAAAAGTGGAAAAGCTGGAGTCACAGTTCCAAATTTCTAGAAAGGTTTGGAGAAAGATCCAAAAGACCCAGTAGAACCTCCAGGGTCTAACTGGGAACCAGAAAATTCAAGTCCATGGTGTAAGTAATCCCTCTGTTGCTGTTACTGTGGCACCCAGTGATGGCTCTTACTCCTCAGCCCGCCCAGCTGCAGATCCAGGCAGACCCAGCAAGGGAAAGAAAGTCACACAAAACAGTTTCTTTACCTTTCCTTCAGCAAGACCAAAGACAATGACATTCTCTGCTGGCCACAATAAGCAGGTCACAGCACTCTGCAAAGGAGGAGGTAAAAAGAGAGGTAAGAGCTCCCACCCTACTCAGCTTCCTGCCCCACTGCCACTTCAAATAGTTCATGAACAGACACTACTTAGGCATGAGAGATGATGCATTTGGACAGGCTGTTACAGTAGCTGAAGATACTGGACAAACCTGACTCCATGCTGAAGCTTAAACTAGATAATAGTGAGCTGGTGCAAAGTAATTGAGCTCAGGAGGACCATGGGAGGGCAACAAAGTTTTATGGATGTGTTCAGTTTGGAGCTCTTTTGAGAGCATTACTTAATGAGCAGGTGCTTGCCTTGCCACATGCTATTGATGAATGTATAAAATCATGGCTGTTTTAAAAGGGTTTTTTTGCAACAAGTATAAAATATAAAAATAATTTCACTGTGACAACTTCTGTAATAGCTATGAGAATATTGTCCGTTGGATCTTTATTGGATGAATAAGAAACAGTTTTTATTTTTTCATTGACAAGCAGGACAGCTATTAGATGCTACCAAGTAGGTCAGGTAGAAACAGGCTCATTACAAACAAACCAAAGGTACTCTCAAAATCTGAGGTGGGGTCAGAATGAATAAAGCTGACCACAAAACCCAACGTAAGAGAGTGCCAAGAAAGTTTATAAAAGCTCTTCAGACCTACCCTGCAGAACTCTAGCCAGTAAAAAGGCTGGTGTTTGGCACTGTGCCACCAGCACCAGACTCATTGGCTCTCTGTCCCATTTTAAGTGTCTGGGACTGCTTAAGATACACCCTCATTTATTAATCTCATCTTCCATCCCTGCTCTGATCATTCATATCAGCAAACACAGCTACAATCAGACAACAACAGCTCTCAAGGAAACCAAATGCTTCATAATATAAATGTCCAACCAATGACCAACACACATTTTCATTACTCGTTTCCCAGGAATTTGTGTGTTTCCCTCATTATCTGTCAGACTCTTTGTTTTTCACTCTAACACATCAAAAGCTTGGGAACAAGCCTCACACAGTGGTGATGTGCTCATTTTTTGTCCTTCTGGTCCTCAGCAGGAGGCTTGGCTTGCCAGGGTGATCACACATTGTGATCACTGTGTGTGTGAGAGTGGCAGAAGGAAAGGGCTCAATAAATGATCTCTCATATTGATGAACACTTCAAAAAGTTGTAAATAACAATATTTAGTTACAGAAGAAAGCCAGACACAGTGGTAAAACCCCAGACATACAGCATCAGAAAAAAGAAAAGGATTTATTGTGTTACAAATGGTAGAAACTGTGTGGGGAAATGAGAGAACAAGAGAAAAAAACCTCTGAATTTCTACATTAAAAATACAAAAACCTGTACATGTGCCATGAACAGCATCTGAGCTTGTGAGAGGTGAGCAGCAAGCAGTACACAAGGAAAGAGCCCTCCAGGAGTCTAAAGCTGCCCACATCTGGGATAATCACCCTGCTCAGGAAAGGGACAAATGGACACCAAGCCCCTATTGCTCCCTTTTCCTCATGACACTCTATTCTCATGACCACTCGGTGCAGCAGCTCAAACTACAGAGAGGCAGAGGCTGACCAGTCACCAGAGATACAGAATTCCCTGGGCTGCCTGGAGCAGTCAGAGCAGCCACTGTGGGAGGCCAGGACACAACTCTGAGATGTAAGCTTTCCAGCCAGAGGCTGAGGCTGCTCTTCCCCTGAGAGACTGCTCGAGAAAGCCTGGCACAGACACTCCAGCAACCCCATCAGGAGCAGCTCTGTCTATGTCTTGTGGGGATTTGGACATGAAGGATGATTCCTCCTACCCTGCAGAGAACTTTCTTGGTGACACAGAGAATATGGGGTGTTGGCACTTGCTGGAAAGCCTGGGGCAGCTGCTGGACTTTTGCCTCTGAGGTAGAAGTAGTCAGTGCACTGTATTTTCTCGCTCTGATGGCTTTCTGTGCAAGGAATTCATAACACCTTTGCCTTTTCCAGACAGATCTCAGGGCAAGCCTTGGCAAACACCTACTGGGCAGACTGCTATCTGACACAGGCAGGCAGAGCCAGAGCAGCAGAACATAAAGGTGGCCAAGGAGCAAACCTGACAGAAATCACAAACCTGAGGCAACTGAGCATGTGGAAATTGCACAGTTTGAATTCTGCACACTTAAAATTTTGTTTAATAAAGCATCTTGGAGCTTAGAGTTGAAAACCTGTGAAAAATAGTTGGGCTCTCAGTGAATCGTATTTTTCCCTTTGAACTCCCTTAAAATAGTCTGTCCATTGATGCCTGAAGTAGTGCCCAAAGTTTTGTAACTGACTGCATTGATTGTTCAACAATTTACTGTTGTACCCAGGCATTAGGACAGCTCTGAAGCTTAATGAACAATATGTGCCTCAGAATTTAGAGATTCTCTTCGGATCTTTAAAGGTCAAGTACAGTTTGGCCAAGTACAGCTGTGAGTACAAGCAGAGAGACCTCTCACTGTCTTTTCCTATATATGCTGGAGAAAATAGAGTCAAACAGAATTCTAGGTCTCACCGTTTGGATGAACTTGTTGCATATCACCTTCTTGTCACCCCTGCAGAAAAAGATAAACAAAAATTACTATCAGCAACACCACATATTCTGGTCACCTTACTGTTTATATGCAGTCTGGTTTGATATTGCCAAACACAGTCCACTGAGGTTTTGTGTGCTGCTAGTCTATCACAACCTTAGGCAAAAAAAAATAAAATCAAAAAGATCCCCAGCTTCTGAGCTTCCAGAATTCTGGTGAACTGCCTTTCTGAGTGTCCTTAGCACAGTTCCTGCCAGCGAATGAGGCTGCAGTGGGGCAGGTGTATGCCATGGCTCCCCAGCTGTGACACACGATGGCAACACAGCCTCCAGCTAACTGAACGCACAGCCCGGGCTCCTGCCGTGGAAATCCCACTTGCTGCTCCCCACGGACACCCGGGTGACTCCCTGCGGGTCAGGGCACTGCAGAGTGTGTCAGGGCGAGGATCAGGCTAAGGGAGCCCATGGCAGGGCAGAATGGAGCCTGCTGGACCCCACCCACACTCACCACTCTTCGCCGATCCTGTACACATAGACAATGTTGTCCGTCTGCCCGATGGCCAGTTTGGTGGAGTCCGGGGAGAAGGCCATGCCTTTGACCACGTAGCTCTTCCTGCCGTACTGCGGAGAGGGTCGATGTGACCGTGGGAAGGTGAGCTGGCCCAGCACTGCCCGGCCCCGGCCCCGGCCCCGGCCCCGGCCCCGGCCCCGGCCCGGCTCCGCTTACCTTGGCATCTGCCGGTTTGGTGGAGAACTTGTCCCGCCGCTCGCCCTGCTCGTCGTAGAGCAGCACCACACGCTCCGCGGTGCACACGGCGAACCGGGCACTGCTGGCGGACCAGGCCATGCAGGTCACCCGCGCCGTCCCGTCCTGTGGGGACACACGGCTCAGCGGGCACACCAGCCCCAAAGGGCACACGCAGCTCGGTGGGTACACACGGTTCAACACTCACACTACAGCCTCAGCGGCGCCGCTACGCGCCTGAGACCGCTCAGGGCCGCTCTCCCCAACCCGGCCTGGCCCAGCGCTCTATCCCACGGCCCGATCCCCCCAAACCCGGCCCGACCTGCGGGGCCAGCAGGGTCCGCACATGCCGCAGCTGCATCGCGCCCTTCACCGGGGCCGGGACGGTCCCACG